>VZTH01005518.1:202080-204580 GCA_013397815.1 Aleadryas rufinucha
TTTTTTTTTTTTTTTTTTTTTTTTTTTTTCACATACTATTCGTGTCTTCTTTAATTTGCTGGAATAAATCTTGGAAGTCTCAAGTGCTGTTTTACTTGGAGAAAATGGGTTGGTATACTAACAGATTTTTTGTGAAGGAAATATTGTTGATAAATGGTAATTTACAAGAACAACCAGTCGACTAATCAGTGGGTTGTAAATAGTGAATTGAAACTCGTTTTTCTTCTTTGTTGTATCTCTAGATCTACAGTCACCATAAATTCCTCCTGGTGCACCCACATTGATCTGTAGTATTGGGAGGAAATCTAAAGCAGGGCTTTAGACACCTCTCTCCCTCCAACCTGTTCTAGTTTATTTTAGTGCCAAAACCTCTCAGAGGTTTGCAAACACCCTAGATTAAGAACATATTTGTAGTTTATTGCAAACAGAGGCTTTAAGGAATATATTTGCCCAGTTCACTGTTTCTAATCTAGTATCCTTGGTCACATGCTGTAAAGTAAAAACTCTTATTAACCAGTTGATGCCTGACCATCTGTGTGTTGTAGTGTGATGGCAACTTACTGTTTGCAGCAAAACATGACCCATCCTGGATTCACATGCATAGAGAGATTTATATCCACAAGAGTAATTTATAGAATGGTCAAGCAATTAACCATTCTTACTGGCTCAGTTTTTAAAAATAATAATAAATTGATGTAGAATAAATATTGCACTCCTAGTAAGTTGCTAAATTCTTCCCCAAAGAAATTTGTAACACTGCTAACCTTCTGTGGGAGAAAAAGAGGTAAGTGTTGACATAGTGTCAACAATTAAGGACTTTGGGGTTTGAGTGGAACGAACCGTAATCACCACTGGAAACCACAGGGGTTTTTTTAAGCATACATGAAGCAAAATGTTTTGAGTAAAACTTTGTGCATGAACTGCATGTGTGACGTGCATTGGCTGCCTGGTTTACTCTCTGTTTCCTTCTGGGATCCTGATCATCCTCACTGTATCTGTGCCACTTTCCACCCAGGCTACCTCCTGAAGTTTTCCCTCCCAGGAAGCAGTCTGACAGCAGATAGGATTTTTCACCCTTGGATTCGCTCCAGCCAGACTGACTCCCCTTCAGTCAGGGAGACAAGACAATTCTTCAAGACAAGTCTTGTGCCCTTGCTTGCCCTCATGTGTCCCTGTGCCATGCTGAGGGACACAATTCACACCATTGTCAAGACCCCGTGCTACCGATCTGCGGCCCAATCCTCTCAATATTTAAGATACTTCAAACTGAAAAATGAATGAAAAATAATGATTGTACTTTGTATCTCATGGTCATCTAGGGTGCAAAGAAGTTGCAGTCTGAGCTGTATAAATTTTGAAGGTGGTGGCTCACCCCTTGAGAGGGTCCCAGCCCTGAGCAGTGCTTACGTGTGTTGGTCCTCACCAGTGCTGTTGGGTAGGGTTTGCTACTCCAGTGTGTCTTCACAACCATTGTAGCCATAGGTCCCAGAGTCACCATACATCTTCCCAAGTGTATTCCTAGACTGCCCCAGCAGGATGGCAGCAGCAGTGAAACTGTCTTCAGTAAAGAGTGAACTTTGGTTTCCTCAGTGCCTTTTCACTGCCAGTCTCTAATAAACCCTTGGAAAGTGAAAATCCACCTACAACAAGCTTTCAAGAGTTTGTGGGCTATTCACTTCATGTCTGCACATACCAAACAATAGACATTGGAAAACTGGGAAATTGGGAACTTGGAGGGCAAAAAGTCAATCCTTCTTCTTCCCTGTGCGTGCTTATAATTGCAACCAATGTTAATCACTGTTAATTGAGTAAGTTGGAGGAAAAAAAGCTTGCTAAGCAAGCTTAACTTTAAAGACTAGAAATTTGGAGGGCACACTTTAAAGTAATTCTTTGCATCTTCTTTAATTATATCATCCTTGTTATGTTCTCATTATGAAAACACAATTTGAACAGAAATGGTACAATTCTGATATCTAACTATTTAACCATAATATTGTAAATAATGTATGGAGTTGCATTTTTGTATCAGGAAAAAAGTGACAGAATGTTCTTTGGGAATTTTATTTTATTTTAGGATTGAATATGGTGTTATGTATTCTGTGATCACATATACAGTATAATGTAAATACATACAATTTATATGTGGTCATTATTATGTAAATAAATGATTGTGTTTCGTTTCAGGGGATTGGAAATAGATGATCTTTAAGATCCCTTTCAACCCAAGCCATTCTACAATTCTGTGATTCCAGTTCTTACTCAAGTACTGTCTGTTCTCTCATACATGTAAAGGTTTTGCAAGGTTAAGCCTATGATTTCTAGTTACTAGTATTTAAATCAATACAGGGATTCCCTAAATACTGGCCATGCATCTTGAAATTTGTGTTACTTAATGCTGGTATGTGAATATGTTCACATATTTCACTGTTCACATTTCTTCCTCTTAGTTCTTGCTAGTGCTCAGGACTGTTATTAAAGCAGTTCTTTGGTTTATCAGTGG
>VZTH01005518.1:214580-215845 GCA_013397815.1 Aleadryas rufinucha
TTCTTGTCTCAAGTAAATAAATCTCATCTGTGGTAATTTGCAAAAATCCCGTCATCAATTTTATTATAAATCTCTGTTCAAAAAGGCCTTCAGAGGCCCACCATATGAGTGTCCACTTAAAAGTTCTATACTACAGCTTGAATTCTTCAGAGTATTAGTGCTTTCTGTGTTGGAATCAAGACACTGTTGTCCCACTGCTGCCTATTTTATCTATTTTTGAACTGTTACTTTACTCACAACTACCATCTTCACTAGTGAGAATATTCTAAATAGTAAAACAATTATCTCACTTTGAATAGATGATTTTTTTTACCATGAAAATTACATTTTTTCTCATGAAAGATGCTGATTTCTATCACTGATGCAGATGATATGTATTCTTTCTCATTACGCTAAGATACGTCCTGTAACATACATCTGAAAGCTCTGATTTTCTGAAAGAACTTCGAGCACAAGGTGTTTGGGCATATTTTACGTTTTTACAGGGAAAACCTACTTCAGCAAATAGTAGTGTATTAAACCTACTAATATAGATACTTTATTTTACACCTACTAATACAGATACTTTATTTTACAGTATTTGAATGGTGTTTGACCTAATTAGTGTTTTAAACATATTAACTTACATACATATTTAAATATTATGCAGTGACTTGTCTCTGCTTAACTCAAAGCTTTGAAAGCTGTTTCAGATAAAAAAAAAATCAAAAACAAAACGCCTTTAAAAATGTTCTCTTAGCTTTCCTAATTTTTTGTTCTCACACATTCAGCTATGTCCTTAATATTTGGCATTTTGATTTATTAAGCAATCTTAAGTATTAAAGGCTTTTAGCGTACACCAGCGCAAGACTTCAGATGCATTGTGCCTTGTGTCAATGATGAATTAATTCCAGCAGAGCACAAAAGTTACTATTATTTAAGCCTAGCTCCTCACTTCGGCTTTTACATCACAGTCCAGTTTTAAAAGGCTGCAGACGGGGCTGTGTCTTAGGGAGGGAAGTGAGGCAAATGCATGGCCATACTGGGTAACCTCAAGTTCGTGGCATTAAGCACTGTGCGCTCCGGGTTTGTCACGTCTGTGGATGAACCAGCGTGGGCACCCTACCGCCAGTGCAGGGCAGGGGGCCTGAGGGTCCAGCCATATTGCAGGGCTCCCTGTGGAGCCGGGCGGGCGGCCGCTCCGCTCCCGGCGCTGCCCAGTGCTGGCCCTGCGGCCGCTCCGCTCCCGGCGCTGCCCAGTGCTGGCCCTGCGGCCGCCCCGCTCC
>VZTH01005518.1:234712-259712 GCA_013397815.1 Aleadryas rufinucha
ACCTTGTTTTCTGGCATGGTATAGATACTGCACTTAACAAATTATCTGAAAAAAATGGTGTGTTAATATGCTACCTTCTCTGTTACTCTAAATGAACCGAAAGGGATCATTTAAGCATAGGAGACTGAGAACAAAATTATTCTTGCTCAAATTTGGTAATAATGCCTAGCCTAAACTCTCTTATTTTTAAAATTCAACTCAATCAACATTAACATCATAAAAGATAGTTTTGAAAGCATATTCTGTGTGATTTCTGTTGTGGTAGAACTCTGAGAAATGCAAAATAAGCAAAGCCAAATTTTTCAAGTCCAGAAATGTATACTGAATGCAGAGTTTTAATTTTTGTTATTTAAACTCTATGATAGAGATTATGAGACGTACTTGCATAAAAAAGGTGTGAACAGTGCTCCAGGATCTTAAAAATTTCATTGTCCATTTTTTAAGCATTCAATTATCGCTAGCATTGTGCAAAATGAAAGTAATAATATGTTTAAGATAAATACCTTGGCACTATGGATTTGTTTTGTCTTTGGCCAGTAATCTCTAAGGTTAGAGTTGGGTAGCTAGTGTCAGTTAACACTAAATATTATAACACATTTGGGATGGTGCCATACAGCAGGAACAGTAGGAGATGCATAGCAGTTGAAACAAGAAAAACATAAATTCAACACAATAAATTTACATTGAAAGTGCTTTTGGGAGCAAGCCTACTTAATTGAAGAGGACATAAGCACGTGTTTAGATGCTGTGTTTAATAGACAATGTGTAATACATTCCTGAAAATAACCATATACCTAAAGAGCTTAACTGACACAAAGGTAATAACTTTACAGGAGTCAAGGAATAAAAGCCTGTGTATTTCTGAAATATATAATTTAAGGATCCTTTTTTACAGGCATAAAAAGTACGAGCTCATACTGAAGACAAATGTTATGTTTACCATGTAGCAATGTTGTTCCAAATGTCCAAGCAACATAGTTAACTTCTTTCAATTTTTTGCCCTCATCCTGGCATCCTTAATTACACAAATAGTTTATTTAAGGGTTACTAGACTTAGCATAAATAATTAAACTCATTGGTAAGATTTGTTGTTGTTGCATGTGGTACTTTTTCTGTGTTACAAAACAGTAGAATGATTAAAAACATTACTGCTCAATGCCACAGCATTCTTTAAAGATATAACCTTCAACATATCTCAGGTTTTAGATATCCAGACTTCAAGATGTGTTGTATCCGAAATAATATTAATGGAAACTATGTATACCTAAAAAATTCTGATTTAAGTTATTTACATTAGAATGGATTTCTTTTTCAAAATATTCCAGTTTAAATTTAACATTTAAAGTGTGAAAATACTTATATAGACCTAAATCTCCTACAGCCCATTAAAAGAATTAAAATAGATAAAACAGACCTGTTGCATCAGTGAATTATCTTCAAATTTCAATGAAAAAAAGGCTTAGGCTTTTTTAATTGCTGTCAGAATCAAAGGAAGACATGTTAAATTTCTGAATTTAGTCATTCTTTGTGAAAATGTTGCCTTGTCATCCATTTAAGTGTCTATCATCAAAATGCTTTTAATTAGAGTGAATGCTAGTACTTAACTCTTTTTCACTGCAGAAATGCATGTGTGCTTCACAGAAATATGTTTCTGTTTTTCCCCAATGTACATGCTAAATCAAGGCTGAAAAATCCAATGGTCAATCTAACTTGTTTTCCTTTTCCGGTTTATTTTCCTGGCTATATTCTTCATTTTAGAAAATATAGGAGGATGTTTCTCTATGTGTCTGTATGTATTGTTAGCCACTTTAGAAAAGAACCCTCTTGCTTGCTAGAAACTATCAACCAGTTTACACCTTGTATAATAAGAGACTAAACTTCAGATAGTTTAATAATCTAATAAGTACAGAACAGTTTTAAAATGCTGTTTTGAATCTAACTCTACTTTCCATCTCAATGCAGTGTAGAAAGATAAAAAAAAAAGCAAAATTATTTTCTAAACAAAAAATTTATTCAAATTCATTAAATATGAAAAAACAGGATTTTAAATGCGCATTTTGTAATTGCAAAAAGAAAGAGCTAATTTAAAAGAAGAGCTCCTGTTTTACTAAGCAGCAGCTTAGCCTAATGGTCTGATGAATCAGTGACAAAGAACTTCTGCTTAGGAAAATACAAAACAAGATTTAAAATCTACTATTTAAATCAAGGGCTCCTGCATTCCCGTATAAATTGTCATTAAAACTGGTGATTTAAATAATTTGATTTAAATCAGTCAATCATGTTAAATGGCCAAATAAAACAAAAATACAAAATAAGTAATCAAGGGACCAGAAAAACCCTTTTGGAGCTTCCTGCGCATCCCCCTGCTTTTGATAAATAAATCACAAGTCTTTAAAAGTATATTATCTTTACCTGGCACAAATATATTATGATAAACAAGAGCTGATTCTCCCCTCCACATTTTTCAGTGAATGTGATGCACTGTTTGTTTATCAATTAAAAAAAAAAAAACACAGAGAGTAAGTTGGATAGGTAACAGACTGGTCTGGGAGCTGCTTCAGCTCGTCTTCAGAAATGTGGGTTGGTCTACCTCGTGATGGAATGGAAGAACTCTGTTTATATTTGCTCTGTTATTTTGGTGTGACAAATGAGTCCTCATTTCTGAGGTTTATCTGGTTTCTAAGTCATTAAGCACTGCAGAGTGACATTTCAGTGCAGCTCTTAGGGAGATATTTCAGAAGGCCATGGGTGCCTCAAGGAGTCAGCTCCCCCAGGCTCACTCCCTAGCTGTCAGAGGGAAGTAGACTTCCACAATCCTGCATGCAGTTGGGAACATGGAGTGTATTGTGCTCCTTTGGTTAGCCATAGAGCCAACAAACGTCAAGAGATTCTTCTTAGCAAGAAGAATGGTCAGCCTGAAGCTGTAGGAGCTGAGCAGATGGCTCCTACAAAGATCCCCTGTGTGGGAGTCTCTCCAGTCACCAGGCAAGGGGAGCCTGAGGAGCAGCGAGTTGTCCTGGCCCATCTCACCAACATGTCACACTGCACTCATTTAACTGCAGCGCAGGGCTGTGAAGTGGCCATGCCTCTCATCCATGACCTCAGTAACTGTAAGGGGTCTGGGAAGGTAATGCAAGGCGAGGGGACCAGTTGCTGGGTGGTGGGTTGATGAGAGGTGACCTAAAGGGAAGAAGAGCTAGAGGGATTGGGCAAGGATAGAAGGACCTGGAGGGAAGCAACTCTAGCATGGGGGAGGCTGGAGGATGGAGTGGGTTTGGGCAGTGAGCAGCAGACTGGGAAGAAGGACCTTCTAGGCCTTTCCTCCTTACAGGGTATGGAATGAGAAAGGGAAAATGGGTGGCCTGGATCATGTTTCCTGAAGTGCTTTTTCATTATTGCAGTCTTGCAGTATTCCCTGCATCCTCCCAGTGATACCTTCTTTTTCCCATGAAAATGTACTCAGTTTATTAAGAAATAGACATTATGTTAATAATGCATTTGCCCAAGTACACTTAGTGCAATATACTTGTAAAAGTGTTTACAATCACGGTATATATGTGGCAGTGAATTAAGTATATTTTTAAGTTGCCATTCTTCAACACTGCGTGGTTTATTACTGTGGTTCTTTGCCTGCATGAGGTTAATGCCTCTGTGGTAGAAGCTGTGAACATTGTCATAGGAGCTGTGCAAATCAGTGCAAAACTTCATGTCATGCAGCCATGATACCGTAATGCCTCTCAGATGTATGATCTCTCATAATTTGAACAACCTGTAGTAATTTGGATGTAGAATCCTCTCAGGACTGCTGCCGTGTGGGTTGGTTGTCCTCCATGCTTCCCATATGGAGGAGTTATCAGGCGCTCAGTTGGAATTTTTCATAGACACAAAACACTGCAGCAACAAACCTGAGGTGGTAAAATTCAGACTGAAACGATACTATAGAAAGGCATATGTTACTGGCATCCTGATTCATACCAAGAGACTTTGCTATTTTATATTCTGTGGGTAAAATCTTGTCCCTGTTTAATATATGATGCATAAACAAAGAGAAATGTTTACAATACTAAAAGCCAAACAAGACAAACAAAGAAAAACCTTCATATTTCAAGTATTGAAGTAATTCAAATAATTAAATAATTACTGGTAGATAGTTTCTTTATTATACATTGTTTTTTCAGGGATTGTATAGTCTTACATAAATACTGGGAAATCCTTCCACCAGCAATGCCTTCCAGTACCTATACTGTCCCACCTTATGAAGTCATAGAAATCAATTACAAGGCAATTTTAGCTGGCTGTGCATATCAGATTTATAGAAGAGTTTATCATGAAATTAAAATTAAAATTAAAGTAACATTTCTGCTCTGAAGGCACTCAAAAAAGAGGTGAATTTTAATACAACAGCTCTGCAATCTGTAAGAATTTGTAATAACAAGCCAAAATTAAAACTGGTAGAAGGGGGGAAAAGGGTTAAAATGAATAGCTGTAGCATACTACACTGCATCTGATTTCACCTGTTCCAGCTCAAACACTATTATAAGGGTTTTTTTTTTTTTTAAATTATTAATCTCTGAAAATGACAGGTGTCAAGAGCCTTTTGTAATACACATACAAAAAACTTGCGGTCAAGAGGTCATATCACTGCAATGTATTAGGCAGCAGCCTTCTCTCTTGTGGTATTTTCCTTATTTGAAGTGTTTCCAATGGAAGATGCTTGCTGTAATGTGCATCAGTAAAATGATCTATTTGGGAACAGTTTTACATAGTAAAGGAAGCTGTGAGAATACTTTGGTATTGTATACATCTCTCTTAACAGTCGTATGTTCAGAACTCTCTCAGATGCTCTAAAGCACACAAAGGATATATAGTTTTCAGCAACATATGTGTTTTGGGATTGAATTTTATTAATATTATTCTTGTAGTGAAAACAATTTTATAAATATTATTCTCATGCTGAAAGCATTTTTTCCCATTTTTTTCTTTTCTCTTCACATTCTTTAAAGAGAGTTCTGATGACCTGAAAATGAAACTCTGTATTTCACTAAGAAATCTTTCAGTATTTTCTGTGTTTTCTTCACTGGCTTTTAGCACCACAGTCCATAAGAAAATTAATGTAGTGTGCAAAATAAGATGTTTACACATACACAGAGAAAACAAAAATGGAATAGTTTTAAAACTTGCTTTGGTGTGCTTATAATAAGACAGGTTTTATTTTAAGGCACAGTGTACGAGGGCCGTTTCAGAGGCTCTCTTTGAGCTCTGTGAACTGAATGGATATATTCTTACAGCTTCACTTTGTCTTTGGGCACATCAAAGTTTGGGCCCTACACGTGCCTGGGCAGGTATTTTGAGTCAAATTATGTAATGTGCTACATAACCATTAAGAAAAAAAACCCCAAACCAATAGTGGTGAAGTCTTTGAACTTTTAAATATAAAGTTTGATTTTGAAAATATGTCTTATTTTGACACAGCAGTGTCAAACCAAACCAGTATTCAAACCAAAGTGGTTTGGCCCAGAACCTTGTGAAAAAGTTGTTCAGTGTGGCGATACTGCTAGAGACAGTTTGTTTTCCATTTTTGTTCTATTGTTTTGAGTAGGGGTGAAGAAGGGAGATTAGTGATAGAGTTACAATGATATACTTTAAACCAGTTTTTAAACTCTCGTCAAAGTAGGGTCCCTAAATTTGGATTTAGGAAAGGTGGATTAAAAAAATGGGAGCCAGTTGATTGTTTCTAAAGTGCCCTGAGGGGAGGAGGAAGTGTTCACTCAGCTCTTCTGTGCCCCAGCATCATGCATAGGGAGGACTGGGGGATGCAAGAAGCATATGCTTTTAAAAAATAAAGTTACATGGGGACTGGTTTTTTCTGTTTCTGATGGAAGCAGCTTTATTGTGTTCCTTTGGACCAGGATGAAGAACAGTACTGCTTGCATTACGTAGCTTTTATGCAGGAAAGTTCTGCAAGATTTACACTGCAGATTGGTAGGAAATGATATTTTGATTTTAAAAATAATTTTTATAATTTCCTTTTACTTCTGGATAGGCTTGTGCAGCATGTTTATGTGTGTAGGGAACTTAGAACTTAAAAATAGTTGCCTGCTAGTCTTTATTAAATTGAGTGAAGGGAATGAAGGAGACAAGAAGGAGACAAGAGGAGTCCAGGAAAGAACTGGGAAAAAAAATTTATTTTTAGTTAAAAGTCCTTAAAAACACAGCAGTTTTTTATGACATTGGTAGAATACTGCGTATACAGGATCAAAAAGAGGAATGCTCAGAAAATAGGGAATGGTAGTTACAGGGGATTAGGAAGGCAGCAAATAAGGAAAGAATGGGAGAAAGTTTATTGAGAATAATAAAACGTAGAAGAATCTATACTGCAAACAGTATTAAAAAAAATAAAATACTCACCATTATTTACTGAAAACTCTGTTTTCAGTAGTTTGAGCAAAAAAGACTAATAACGAATATGAAGAGGAAAAATGGAAGTTGGTATCTGGGAATGAATGCTTCAGGAATTCCATTGCTTTTCTGATTGCTGTATAAAGTGTGTTCCTCGCTATTATCTCATTTTATGGTATTCCCCAGAACACAAAATGTTCTGTAGATGTAGATGTCAAGATCATAGCAGAGAAATAGAGATGTTATGAACTTCTATTTGTACTTAAACAGCCTATCTCGAACTGGCTGCTGACAGTTGTTATTTTGATGCATTTTTATGTATGGTGATCTTTAGGGGTAAAGCTATGGGGCTGGCTGTTACAGCTAGGGTGGGATGGGAATGAAAATTAGAGTTTACCTTTGTGTTCCATGAGGATGAGCAATTTGGAGAATAGGCCAATTCTGAAACTCAATTGTAGTATCTTTGCCAGTATTAAATGTGTGATCACCACTTTGGTAGCTACAACAGTAAAAGGAGAGGTTATACACAGAAATGGTAGTTGCTTATTTTTTTAGCTTTAACTATTTTTAAATAGCAGAGTATCAGAACCCATCTATAACAAGGTAGAAAAAAACCCAAATTATAAGGACTGACTTTGGGAGTTGCTAAAGGAAAGGCAATGCATGAAGAAGGATGGAGGAGTACACAGAGACAAGAAGAGATTAACAGAAACAGGAGAAAAGAGTTTGCATAAGACAGAATTCGAGGTTATCTTCGAATTGATAAAATTATCCAATCTGTGAAGATAATGACAGTATGGTACTGAACAACTAACGAGCAACAACTGCAGAATGTGGTAAATACACAGATACAGTATTCTAACTTCAGTAATTGAGAAAACTTCCCTGTGACATTATCTGTTATGATACTGTATCGATGTGATTGTCTTGTACTAATTTTGTACTCCAGTCTTCAGAATGTTTTTGGTCTGTCAGCCTAGCACACAGCTTCTAATATCAATGGCATTAAATAGTTAGGGCCAAAGTTACTATATTTTGCCGCATCCTGGAAGTCTATTTAGTTTGTTTTTTTTTTAAATAATGAAGATTGGCCTGGAAACCTAGGTTCATATCCATGATTCACTTAGCAGTGCATGAATAAAGATTTACAGAGTTATAACAGAGCATAGATGAGAAAGCAATAATGTAAATAATTGAGGTTTTTGGCATGTAAATAAAGTAAATAAGAAGTGGTTGAGACCTTTTTTCTTAAACTGTGGCTGTAGAGCTTCTTTACAGTATTGGATGGGGTAGAATAGGGAGATGAAATAGTCTTCTCTAAGGTGGACAAATGAAAACCTGAATAAGTGCTTTAAGTAAAATTCCTCTTCCAAAATACTGAAAGCTTTCAAAACCCAATGTACCCTGGAAGAAGAAGTGTTCAGTACTTTTGAGGGCAGCATCCTACGTCATTAATGTGAGACAGAGAAGTGTGCAGCTTTGTTAAAAGCTTGTGGGGTCATTAGTGAGATCCCCGTAGTTTTTGTTTCTTGTCCAAACTGTGCTGTAACATTTTTCAGTGACTTTCATGCTCATTCATTAGTTCATGATTTTTTTCTCCATTTTGCAGAAAATAGGAGACTATTACTATTTACCAACTTATTTATTCTAAATATGAATTTTTATATGGTAGAAGATGAGCATGTGCACTGAACCAAGATTTTAAAATGATGACTCAATATTCTTGAGTTTTTGAGATTTTTTTTTAATAACAATTTTCTGAAGGATTATAAAACAGTAATCAATTAATTTTACTTAAATGGCTCATAGGAAAAGACAAAGAACAGGCACATAGGTCCAGTCTGGGGTAGCTAAAGTACATTAAAAACCAGAAAACTGGAAGACAATGTAATAATTTTTAAAGAAAAAAAAAAAGAGTTAATACTCTCTTATGTTTCATCTTTTGGGTTTTTTTCAGTTCAGAAAAAAAGTTCAGTTTCAGTTCAGAACAGTGAGTGTTCTAATTTTATCATACTCTGAGCTAATCATTTTTTCATGGATAAATATTCCCAAATTTTCATAAGCAGGCTACTTGGTTTGGTAGCACTGATTATTAGTTTGCTGATGTTTTTCATTCAGAAGTGTTAGTGAGATAAGCAGCCAGTAACAAAGTTGAAATGAAATATATCGTCCAATTTTAGAAAAATACCCCCTGTCTGAGAAGAATATCCAGGGTTTTTTTAGATTAAATTTACCTTAAAATCCTTGGAAGGATGACTTAAAAAAAAATTTTTTTTTTAAATATTATGTCTAAAAGTAAAACAAGTAAGATTGGCTCATTTTACAGTCTTTCTTAGTGCCATTATCTCTTAATATGAATACTGGAACATTTTGTGTTACAGGTTTCCTTTCAAAGTAAAAGGAACATTTCTGCCCATTAACAGAATTGGAGGATTTTTTTAATAGTTGTGTAATATTCCTTAAAAAAAATCAGTACATCTTGTTGCTACAGCAAGTACATGTACAGTCTTAGGCCTTGTGAAACAAGTATCTAGCACTGCATGGTGAATCAAAGAAACAATGCTGTAGGAAAGAGTCAAACGAAAAAGTAACTTACAAGTCAACGGCATAATATTTTTATAGTGCTGCGTTCATCTGCATGGTTCCACATTATGATTGTTGATCAGATAAATTGGTATCTGCCCATATTAAGCTATTAGGGAGTATCTAAAGAGGGCAATGAAGATGGTGAAGGGTCAGGAGGGGAAGCCGTATGAGGAGTGGCTGAGGGCACTTGGTCTGTTCAGCTTGGAGGAGACTGAGGGGGAGGCCTCATGGCAGTTGCAACTTCCTCATGAGGGGAAGAGGAGGGGCAGGCACTGATCTCTTCTCTCTAGTGACCAACGACAGGACCTGAAGGAATGGCCTGAAGTTGTGTCAGGGAGGTTTAGGTTGTATATTAGCAAAAGTTTCTTCACCCAGAGGGGGTTTGGTCACTGGAACAGACCTCCCAGGGAAATGGTCACAGCACCAAGCCTGACAGAGTTGAAGAAGCATTTGGACAAAGGTTCTTGGGCACATGGTGTGACTCTCGGGGATGGCCCAGTGTAGAGTCGGGAGCTGGACTCAATTCTGTGATTCTCTTCCTGTCATCCAGTCCTGTGTTACTATTTTGTTGGGGCAATCTGTGGCTATTTCAGTAGGAAAGATTTATGCTTCATTCTGGCCGCTGGGGTTATGTGAAACAATTTTATTTGAGAATTAATACAGATTGTTGATTTTAGAGGGCTTTGTATATTCTCAGCACTTTTTAACAGTCTCGTTTGGGTGCCCTAGGTTTAGGCACATAAGTTTGAAATTAGTGTCCTAGATAGGTTTGCAGAAAGGGCTTGATGGTATTGATTTTTAGTTAATCAAGAAAAGGATGATTCGTTGCTGAGCTGTTTTATCCAGGCAAAACAGGCAAAGTGATTCTCATCACTTAAGCATGACTGCCATGCAGGGTTCCAGGAAACTCTCTCCTGTGCTCTTATCAAAAGACTACATTTTGTCAAAAGTTCACTCAGGAAAAATGAACCCTATCTTAAGAGTAACTCTGGGTTTGAGTTTTTATGGCATTGAAACATGATCCAGACTTCACAATCAGTTTCAGATTCCACTTTATATTATGCCATAATTCCTACATAGAAGAAGTTTTTGGGGAGTAATGGTAATTCAGAAGTGATACATAAACTTCCATGGCTAATTATATTTTTTGACCATGATATGCTGTGGCTCGTTGATAGGCAGGACTGGAAAAAAGTTTGTTTTGCTTTTATTTATAAAGAAGTTATTAAATCACGCACAGTAATTTATTCCATTTTATTATATAACCCTTTTGTGTAAGACTTGATTCACAAAGGCAGTTTAGGGTAGAGCTGGGGTTAGATTTCAGAAGTCAATTTAGTTTGTAGGTCAGTCTGTCTCTGGTTGATAGCAAAACCTAGTCAGCGTGTTATCTGGAGATACACAGACATGGTTTTACTTTTTCCAAGCCTAGGCCTGATTCCTGACTTGTGCTTACTGTGCTTATATAAAGTTGATTAACGCATCTGTGGCTTAAATCTTGAGAACAGCAATGCTAGGTGTGTTCATATCCATGGGAGTATCACAGTAAACCTAAATTAAGCTCTTCAGAAAGAAAAATGTCATGCCAAGAAACTTGGTCAAATAAGTATTTGTACAAAAAAATGTGAGTGTATTTATCCTAGACTATAGCAATTGTGGTGAATGGTATTTGTACATGTGACACAAGCATCACTCTAAATTTCTGATTTAATATCTTTGAATGTCTTTGAAAAGTGGTCTTGTTAAAATCCCATGGTTAAAATTCTGTCATGTTCCTCAGTCACAGTCTTCGAGAGAAATAAAGAGGACAAGCTTGACTTCGTAATTTTCCCTCCAAATACTTGTGATTTTCAGAAGTCTGTGTGCTGAGTCTTTTAATATTGTTGTGACTTGGACAGGGTTGGCATTATTCAATTTGTTGGTTCATAGCAGTTACCAAGTAGTGACCAGAAACATTAACCTAAGTGTTTTCTAAGCATTCTTTAAGCCTTGGCCATTTGCAAGAAGGCAATAATAGCAAATGCCTGTGATGCAGACGCTAGTGCAGTATTTTCAAGATAAATCCAAATAAACAGAACAAAAATACTAAGTCAAAAGCACTCCTATTAAGAATCTCTTGCGAAAGTCCTGCAACTTCAAGCACATTCTGTTAGCATCCTAAATACATTGGTGTGTTAAAAACAATTTTATATGGTAGCAGTAGGCTTGTAATACTTGACTACTGTCCTGAGTTACAGTACTTGTTATAATTTTCTATTTGACTAAATATATTTTACTTAAGTACTTCATCATATATTCAAAGACGTGTTCTATAGTTCTTTGACTATAAGGTTGAAAAATAGAATAATTTGTCTTCTTAAAATAACTATTTTAAATTTATATCTCTGTAAGATAGCCACAAAGAGATTGATTTATTCAAAATTATGGTTTCTACCATGTGTTTGAATGTTGAATGTCAGTGCTTATCAGTTTCAAAATTCATAGACTAAATGAGAGTAATGCTTTCGAAATTTCAGAATTTTTTGTTTCATTTATTTTATGTAGTTGTCATTGGTCAGATAAGTCGCGATATTGCTAATAGCTTCAAATGTAGAGACGAAAATGTACAAAGTGGCACTTATTAATTAATGATCACAAAGTAGATGTTTATAAGAAGATTCTACTCAGCCGCTTAAGACAAATGCAATACATTAATACTGAGAAAGCTGCTGTCTCATTATATTGCAAGTCTGATGTAGACACAGAAGCAAGGAGTTTCATCTTAAGACTATTTTATTCCTGCGTTATTATGGCTGTATAATGTAGCTAAAGAAGTCATAAGACTTTATGATTAATTTAATCTCAGTTTACAATTGTTTCACTTAGGTTCCAACTAAGGAAGCAGGGATTGAGGCTGCTGTAGATATAATTTTTACTATGCTGTGTTACACTAAATACAATAGGTGTAACTTTGGAAAGCCTTGGGAGGACTCTTATGAATCTAACTAATTTTAATATGTACTTCAAAATAGACTAAATTATTATTATTTCACATTATTATGTGAAATATATGTTGTGTGTATATGATTATGTCATCTCGGTTTATGCATGGGGATCTTTGATCTAGTTACTACATTGCCATTACTAATAAAAGTAGACCCTTTCAACGGAATAGTTATTAAATATTGAAATGTTCCAAAGATATTGTGTGAAATTAAATATTTTATTTTGCCTAATATCTTCACAGAAGTGTTTCAGCTGTTTTATATTTTGAGAAGATACTAAAATGTATGATCTCAATAATGTATGAGCTAATAGCTTGACAAATTTCATAAATTCTATTTAAGGCATATACAATCTCTCTATTTTGCTGTATGGGTATGGACCTAAAAGACTGAAAGGGCTTTCCATGTTCGTAAAGTCATCTCCTTTTAAATGTAAATTTCAGAAACTTACCAAACTCCACATAAATTACTCCTTGTAGGCTTATCTAGATGCATGAACGCACTCAGAGTTTGGATTCTTACAGGTGACAAAACTTGCGAAGAGAGCAGATAAATGAATGGGGAGAGAGATAAGAAATAAACAAATTATTAGAAAATAATAATCTGTTATAACCGATCTGAATAACTTAGAGAAAAAAACAAAACAAGCAACTAAAAAACAAACCACACACAAAAAAATAAGCAACAAACAAGTCCTAATCAACCACAAGATTGTACACAAAACCCTCACTTCAAAATCTTCAGTTAGATTTTTCCCTTAAGTTTCAGCTAAAGGCCAACTTTCACCCGTCCTCTCACTACTAACAGATGAGCCACAGTAACAACCAATATTAAACTAGACTAAGATAGCTCTCTTGTTTTCTATAAATCAAAGATGTTCACATAATCAATTACCGGTTTGTGGCAGACTGCCAAGTGTATATTTCTTACGGTAGCTACCAGTGATCATCGTGGGGATTGTCATGCTTTTCCCTCTCAGAATGCACATTGCAGAGTAATTGTGGTAACAGCTTATTCACAGCTTGTTAAATCATACTCGATTCAGGGAAATATTTGGGTGTCTCCAACGTATTTAATGAACACAGCAGACAGCCAATCTTCAGTACTATGGTAATAGAGTTATTCATCTTGATTTGGGAAAATGACTTGGCTTAAATGCTGTCTGTGGTTGAACCCTCATTAAAACCATTAGAAATACTACACCAAATCATAGAAAGGCTTGAGTTTGAAGGGGCCTTAGAGATCATCTAGTTCCAACCCCTCTGCCATGAGCGGGGGCACCTTTCACCATACCAGGTTGCTCAAAGGTCCATCTGACCTGACCTTGAACATTTCCAGGAAATGGGGCATCCGCAACTTCTTTAGACAACCTGTTCCAGTGCCTCAGCACCCTCACAGTAAAGAATTCCTTCCATATATGTAATGTAAACCTACTCTCAGTTTTAAGCCATTCCCCCTTGTCTCATCACTACATGCCCTTATAAATAGTTTCTCTCCATCTTTCTTGTAGGCTTCCTTTAGGTACGGGAAGGCTGCAGTTAGGTCACCCCAAAGACTACTCCAGGGTGGACAATTCCAATTCTCTTAGCCTTTCCTCATAGGCAAGGTACTCCACCCCTCTAATGATCTTGGTGGCCCTTGACTCACTGAAAAGATTGAGAAAAGAATTTATTTTTATCTTCCTTGTCTTTAATAGCTTTAGGATTTTTCTATTCTCCCTTTCACCATTACTGATTCATTGATTTTTGTGAGACTTTGGTAATAATATTGCAGATGAGTGTCAGCTACTTGAATTGTTTCCTCTGTGGTAGTAATGAGCATTATGATGCAAATGTTCTATTTGATACCTCAATTAGTAGTTAGATTGGACTCATAAAACCTCCTAAGTTACCATCATCTGTCTATCAAGGGAAAAATGTAGCAAGCACGTGAGGTTAGCCCAACCAGTGTTGTGACTGACTAAAGGATTCCTTTCTGATCAGCTGTTGCCTGAGAGGTAAGTGTCCTTTGGGTTCAGGATTCTTGTGGGATCTATTCTTGTCCCTTCTAGCTACAAGGCAAAGTGAATCTCAAAATCTTAGCTTGTGCCTCTTTATTCATAGCCCATTTAAAGTAGCTGTATATATGCTCTGACCTTTTGTAGATCCTTTGTTGAAAAATTCTTGTTAAAAGTAAAAAAACTTATGATCAGACATAAACATATCTTAATTTAACCACAAACATAAGCTCACATAAGAAGGAAAGTATCAATCAGCTCTTTATTTCTCATACTATGAGATACAGGAATAAACAAACAGGTTTGCATTTTTAAAATGCGTAATCTTTCTTTTATCTGTGCCAGCAAGGTGATGTTTGACGTACAGCTTCCTCTATTTTTGCTTGTTACTGGCAAGCGGTTTTATATGCAATGTCCTCCCTGAATAACAGTTGGAAGTTGATTTTTTGCATAGGAAGCATTGCCAAACATTTTGTCAAGATGTCTAATGTTTTTAGTAACTGAAAGTGAACTATTTTTAAATGGTTTCTGTGAGCCTGGTTTGATATAATTAGTCATTTGTGTTTAAATATTT
Source organism: Aleadryas rufinucha (assembly GCA_013397815.1). Lineage (NCBI taxonomy): Eukaryota > Metazoa > Chordata > Aves > Passeriformes > Aleadryas > Aleadryas rufinucha. The sequence goes on from VZTH01005518.1 coordinate 249,252, forward strand.
TATTGTGATGCCATTAATCATGATACCTAAATGATCTTCTTCACTGTTTCTTTTCAAAGGAGCCACAGCACTTCTCAGGGTCAAGCAATAGTAAATGGTGATGGTTGCTAATAGCTCAGTGCAAAAGGCACTATCAGTTGCATGACAGAAGTAGAAATTCAGAGCTTTCTCTTGAATCATCTTCAAATCCAAACCAGTGACTGAATTAAAAAATCAGGGGCAGATGTTGGTCAGGATGTTTAGATCACCATAAAACAAGTAGGGTAGATGTACATCTCCTCTTGAATCGACAGCATCCTTTATTTTGGGGAGATTTTTGCTTCATATGTACAGAAAACAGCATCATTTCTGACCAGCTATCCAAATTAGAACAGTCCAGGGCATGACTGTTCATTGATTTCCTATTTGATTAAGAGTGAACAAAAAAATACAGAACCCTTTATTTAAAAATAGCCTCTTTGAAAGCCTATTGAAGAGGATCAAGAAACGGGAAGCATTAGGAATATAGCAGTGGTCCCTTGATCTGCCTCATTAGTTCAATGGTATTTCAAAAACGCAGTTTTTAAAATACTGTTCCCCCACGTTTTTGGAATTCTAATCAAAAGGTAAATCGATCAGCAGTAATGTCATGGCTGTAAAGCCTGCAGTTCGAGTAGCTAGCCAGAAATTGCCCATACTTTCCTTGATATATCTTTAAAACAATTGCTGTATGATGGGGTAGCAATCATTGCAAGCATAAGGGGACCTAAAAAATATATTTCTTTTGAAGTCATAACAATAAAACATAGTTCCACTTGTACTTTTTGGAAATAAAACTGATTTAATGTGAAAACAACTCAGAGTGGCTTCATCTTGGGTATTATTTTTGCTTAAGAAATCAAGTTGCAAATTCCACTTGGCAAAGTATTAAGGCTGTCATCATTAAGCCATCACAGAAAATAGTATTTTGTGCCTACTAGATATATTTTGGGTAATAGAAAGTTGCATTAATATACAAAAATTACTGAAAAACATTTTATGTTGTAAGTAAAAAATATTGATAATTGTGAAATTGTAGCCTTGTAACAAGTACAACTAGAAGCATTACAGAACTTAGGTTATAAAGTACTGGTTTTAATTAGATCCCTTGTATTTTCTGAAAAAAATGGTTGAACAATTCCTAACATTTTTTAAATTAAATTGATCAAATACAAGAATAAGAATGCATGTGAAAGCAAATTTTCTAGCCTAATTTTACCAAACGTCCTTCTTAGAAAGTATAAAAATTAGAAATATTAGTATGAGGTGCTATTAAGAATGACGCAGTATAACATCATGTCCTTTAATGCTAAAGAATTTTATTAAAGAAAACTTTCAATCTTTTCACTTACAGGTCTTTCAAAGAGGCACTTCTTTGACTTTGAAATGTGCTTTGCTGTAGAGTTAGCTCTCTGCTGATATTAGGGGATTTAAACATGATAAAGATCAGTAAGCAGAAGTTATTAGTGAATTCTGAACTAAAATACAGCAAGTATTGTGGTCACCATCCTAGCATGAATGGGTTATGTTTGCAGCTTTTTGGGCAAAAAATACCATATTACAGCCATCCTGAGATCTACCTCAATATTTCCATTCCATTCCATTTCATTCCATTTCTTTTTTCCTTTGTTTTATTTCTCCTTCTTTCCCTTTCATTTTCTATTTCTCTCAGAATTGTCATGCAGTTTATGAGAAACTGATTTTCTAGTTAAAATATTAGGAAGGTGAGGAAGTAAAAGAAATAATCAATAAATCAAACAAACAAACAAAAAGCCCAAGCCACCACCAAATACCCACAAACAGAAAAATGAAAAAAATGAAAACAAAATGACAAAACACAGAAACTAGTTTGTGTGGTACCTCATTCTGCTTGGGACAAAAGGCTAGGCTTTGCTTACTTTTTATTAACCTTTGTCTGTTTCTAGATACATGGCCCAGGAATGCTTCTAACCCCAATTTTGCAGGATTGTTAATACAAGAGTTAGGATATATTTTAGTAGGCAATGATGAAAAGATTGATAATCCTGCTCTTTGTGATGCCATTTACAATACCTGTCATCTCAAAAAAAACCATAGTAAAAAAAAAAAAAAGTGAATATGTTGAAAAGCTACACACATTTTTTGCTTTATATTAGCTACTGAAAATTGACGTGCATCCAGTTTTGTATGTAGCTGGATGCATACTACTGGATTCCAACTCTTTCTTAGGAACAGATACTAGAGATCTTTATCTTTCTTAAATATTTATGGACAGATTTACCTGTTTAAGACCATGTGAAAAAAAAATGAAATAAAAGCAGGAAGAGATGTTCTGTGATATGAAAACTTTGAAGGTACATGTGCAACTGTGTAGAATGTTGCAGTCCTTCTTAGCTCTAGATACAAGTAGTACTTTTAAAAATATTGCTTGGATGTGATGTGCTATCGTAACTATTTGTATTATTGGGCCTTAAAAACGTATTCAAGTTCTTGATCCCTATTGAGCAAGGTATTGCAGGAGTACAATGAAAGGACAGTTTGCTTCCTAAAGAGCCAAGAATGTTGTGTCTTTGAAGAGGTTTTAGTAATAATAGAAAAAAAACAACTTTGAATACCCTCCAGTATAACTGAATACAGGTGATTTTTCTGGGGTAACTCAAAACAATGATGTAAATCTCTAAAATCATGCCTATTGTTAGTCAAGATAACTTTACAAGACTGTCTCTATCTGGATATGTTTTTATCACAACTGCTGTGTGAAAAAGCCTTTTGTTATTGTGACTTTTTATGATGTTTTCAGCTTGTTCTCCTTAGGAAGGTTCCTCATTTGCCATTAGCTTGATCTGACCATGAAGGAGAAAACTACATAAATACACTTACTGGTTTAATTAGAGGACAACTTTTTGGCAGTAATATGGATGACTCAGATTGTTTTTCTTTGCTGTCGACTCCTTGCCCTGTTTTCACATAGCGGTTGAGGGACTAGATAAAAGGCTGTGGTTGCTGTGCCGTCAGCGACGGTAGGAGCCCTATCTCTGTGCCTCACCTTGCAGGTTTGCTTTTGCATTTACTTATTTTTTTCAATTCTTCTGTTCGAAGGAGCCCTATTTACTCTTCTTCCTGAAACATTGGCCAAGTTCTGATGGCTCAGTCTTTTTTCCTGCTTAAGGGAGACTTTTCTGTGATGCAGCCGACAATAAAAACACACCTCCCCCTGTCGAACCTGACGTTGAAAACTGGAAAAGCAGTTTCCCTTTTTCTCCAAAAGTATAATCTACTATTAGAGAAAATAACACTTTCCAAGCTGTACAGGAAAAAAAGATACCTTTTTCTCTGTAGCATGGTAGATGTGATTTATGCCTCTATCCTAGTTATGTTCTCCTCCAGCTTTCAAACAGCATAAAGAGGGCTGTGTAAATGTAAAAGTGACTTATTAAGAGAGAAGTATTCCTTCCTCCATTTTAGGCTCTTAGAGAAAAGACCTTTTCTTCAAAATTCCTGGTGTATGCTTTTTTGAACTGATAAAATGTGCCAACTTCATGGTACTTGGGGACGTAGTTTATTGTTGAACATGGCGATGCTAGGTTAGTCATTGGACTCAGTGATCTTGGGAGTTGTTTCTGACCTTGATGATTCTATGATTCATCAACCTCTAAAAAATGTGAGTTTGTTCACCTATCCAGCAGGTAGATGGGTATATTAGCCTTGATCAAAAATTTAATTTAAAATTGATTGCTGACTTGTGTTTTATGATCAGAAGTATTTTAAAATGCAATCAGTTTAATAAGGATGTGGCAATGAAGAGTCCTCCAGTGTCCAGAGAGTTAGAAATTGTGGCTTTTTGTCCCTGCTGGTTGTTCCTGCCACTTGTCCCTGTTGGTTATAAAAGGAATTTTTATTTTTAAGTCGTAATACATTCTTTTAATATCCCAAAAGAATTATAGCCATATTCTTTGCAAATATAAGGAAACACACTATGTATCATGAACTCTGTACCTTTTTTCTAAACTGACAAAACACCTGTGATTACTCATGGCTTATGTATGCTATATTGCAGAACTACACAGCGCTGAAGCTTGGAGGCAATTTTTTTCCCCTGAAAATTAAAACTGAAAAAAAATTCCTAGTTCTCCAACAGTTGCCTATAAATAGTGTTTCTAAATTTCACCTACGGTCCTGGTTAGCCAGTGATTGGGTAGCTCCTATTTCCACCCCGTTCCTTTTGAAGTTTGCAGTTTAAGCAATCCTTAATGTAGCATTTGGATTTGCTGAGTGCTCCAGCACCCTGATGACTTCATTAATTTCTGTCTAAGACTGAGGAAAGAGAATGGGATTTGGTTTTCTTATTAACAGACCTATTTTTTTTTATTATCTCTATGTTGAGTTTGGCATATCATGTTAAGATGTACTTCAGTTAATATGTATGAAACCAGGATAGCTCATTGCTAGTGGAAGATACCGATTAATATGTAAAAAGAGGTTGTATACTTTCAAAAAACCCAAACCACCTAACTGTAGTTAATGCGTCATGACACGCATAGTGTTAACCCTCGCCCATATCCTTGATTTTTTTCCTCCTAACTTTGAAGAATTCAAACTATTTCTTATCTCTGAAACACCTTGTTCTTCAAGGATAATTTTGGTAACTTCTGTATCTTTTTCAAGGTTTTCTTGTTACTGGGGATACAGGAATTGCAGGTGATGTTTTCAAATAGCATTACATAAGGCTAGTCAAGGTAGCAAGGCTCATGGCTTGCGGCTCAAGGGACGAAATTGCTTCGTTAGAGCTTCAGTGCTTCTTGCATATACTACTAAAGAGAAGGGAACATACTGAGAACTATCTCAGCCATGCATTGACAAGCCCAGTTTTGCAAGTTTACCAGAAAAATCTTCTTTTCAGGGAGCAGCCCTTTGCCGGCCACCAAAGAAAGGGTTACCCTCATCCTCACAAGCCACTTCAAGGCAAGACACCAGCATACTGCTTCGCTCAGGGTCTACAGGATAAAACATCACAAACCAGCCAGGAGCAAATACATTTCAGAGATATTTTCAAGCCCTACTAACTGCTAAAATGGTGTTTCATATATTATTCATATTTGTTCAGATGCCATTAGGTTCTGTGTGAAAAATCACTTCTGTAACACAGCTGCCCGTTTTACTTGTTTAAATGATGACTGGCAGGTTTTAGAAACTGGGTTCAGAGAATTAGGGAGCAAATTGCATACCTTGCTCACTGGGCATTCAGCCTGTAAATTGTGTGAGGTAGGTACTCTTTTTAAAATCAATAGTAAAAAGTAAACACAATTTGATTAAATAATAGTGTATATGCATTAAAGCTGGTTTTTGTAGCTGAAAGTCTTCTTGCTGGAGTTCACAACAAAAATGTTTGTTTGAATCCTGAACATGATTTATCTTCTTCCACTTCTAATTAATGGAATAAATTATTGTTGTGATGCTGTGTTTTATTTCATAGTAGATAAGTGTTTCTAGTTCAACTGAATTACTTATGCTCTCACAGCAGTACTTGCTGTTTCTCCTTTGTTGCTTCTTATTTAAGAAGTTCTAGTCCCTCAATGTTTCAACCAGGGAGTGAAGGCAATATTATGTGATTTAAATGACCAGTCACAAAACACAAGTGTCTAGTAAATTGTCTGTGAAACCAATTCAGCAAACACTCTGCAGGTTGGAATTTGTTTTCTTAAACTATCTAGGAAGTCTTTGGTAATGGCTTACATATTAGTGGACTAGACAAGCAGTTTTTGGTCATCAGATAGCATTATAATATAAAGAACTGAACGAGTGTTAACTGTGATTCATCAAACAACAAGAAATTCTTAGTGAATGCTGTAATTCATTTACCTCTGATTTTTATATTTAACTGAAAATACAAATATAACAGTAATATGTGTGCATTGCCACCAGCCCTACCAGTTCTTAACTAATGTTTTCTGGAAAGAAAACTGCTTCATTTTAAGTCAGCGTGTGAAGTAGTAGTGTATATTCACTCACATAACCTGTGTTTTATTCATGAAACAGAAAAGCAAAAGCACTTCTAGCCCAGTAGCTGTCTGGGTGACATTTCCATAGGGCCTGCTTTCTTCACCAGCCCTTCTGCTGTAGATGTGTCTCCCTCTCACTGTGATGGTTACCACAACATTTTGGTGCCGGTGTTTTTCACAGGGTTCAGGTTATCAGGGATGTTGTTTATACATGTGAAAAAAAGGCAGTGTGGAAGCTATGCCTCAGATTTCACCTACTGTTAAAACTGAATGCAACTGTTAGACAGGTTGTTATATTCTGTGCCTTTTGTTGAGGATTTGGGGAGTTGAGATGATCAACTCAACTCTTGCTGAGTGCCCAACTTGTTTGGGCTGTTGCTGATAATCAACATACGCAATAAAATTGCCATTCTGACCATGCGTTTTCATTCTTATTTACAACATCTCTTCTCCCCTCAGTCTTTTTGGTCATAATCATCTCTTAATTTGTTTTATAAGCATTTAGGTTCATCTTCTCCCATGCACCATTAGATCTTTCTTAATATTTTTTTCCTGGTTTGTAGCATCAGTGACTGTCATCTTTTCTGATAAAGATCATTGATGGTTTTCATACTTATTTCAGGAGCGCAGCTCGGTCCAGTTTTAGTGCTGTCCTGTTCATTTTCAGTTCTTTGTATATGGTTTTTAGCTTCTTCCAAAGGGGAAGTTTCTTAGATAATTCTGTATTTCTTTGACTATTTTTCAGAATTGCTCTTTTGCCTGTACATTCTTTGCAGTAGCCAAACCCTCGCATCCTAATCTTCCTGCCTTTGGAAGGCAGTTTATGGTCTGTGTATTACTCTTGCCTTTGGCCTGCTATACCTTGTGAAACATTGAATTCACACAATAAACCTTATACTTAATTAGCTGTCCTTGAGACATACTCCTTCCATAGCTTTGACCTTGGTCTCTTGTTTCTAGCTAGTCAGTTGACTTCCAAGGAGGATTGTGTGTTCTTCCTACTGGACATTATTTGGAGGGCCCATCCTCATATTTCCAAACTTATGTTCAAAACTTACAGCAGATCCACACTACTCTTCCTTCTTTGTAAAGGTTTTTCCCTATAGGCTAAAACTGTTAGTGCTTTTTATCATGGCAGTTTAATGGCAGCTTCTGGTACTATTTGTTAGTATTTTTGAAGCTCCACTTACAATATTATGGGCCTAAAATCAAGTGTAATTCAGTAGTATTAAATCACCCTAACCACTGATAAATTTGAGATACAGAGATCTGAACTGAGTGTTTTAGAAGTCTCTATTGGCTGTGACTGTTTCACCTTTATAATAGTCTTTAAATTTATTTTTTTATCAAAAAATCGTTTTAAAATTATGGAAAAAATATGCTTGCTGTTTGCATAGTTTCATATACATCTTAAAATCAGCACCAAAGATATTCTCTGCTTTGGAAAGAAGAGGTTGTTTGGGGCTTTTTTAATGTGAATACTAGCCTGATTGTATTTAGACTGCGGTTGTAGATATGGTTCCCACTTGGCAATGAGCAGTGTAAGATTTGCTGGTTTGTTTGTAACCGCGTGTATGTAGGGTATGCACACTGTTTGCTAACACCTTTCCTGACAGCCGTGATAAGCTGCCAGGACTGGCGAGAGAGTTCACCTAGCACAGGGTGAGAGGATGAAAGGTTGTTTTATGAAATGCAAACTGAGAAGCTATAACATAAACAGAACTGCTCTCAAAGAAGTACTGTTTCCTGCCTACATCTATACTACTTTATACTTTTAGGCTGTAGTCCACACTTTATGCAAATAATAATCACTCAGTTTCCATCTGAACATGAACAGTGGAGAGGGACTTGAGTCCTGGTTTCCCCAGGATCCATTCTGCCCAATAATTAGGTCATCTCTAGGTCATCTTTTATCTTTGTTAAATTAGAAGTGAACCGTGGCTTAGGAGGTCTGATGAAAGATATGGGATTTTCATTATTGAATATTTCATAGTTTTCTGCTGTGGCACATCCAGTATCTCTCCTTTTGAGTGGTGTTGGGAAGTACCTGTTGCATAGAGGAAGTAGTGAAAACAAACTGCAGTGATCCTAAATAGCAAAAAAAAGTAAATATTTTTATCAAAGTTCATGGGATGCTGTAATTTTTGGATTCTGAATGAGGAAAACAGAATTTCAAGTCTCCAGTATTGAGGAAAGCATCAATATGATTTCAAACATTCACATGGCAAAAATAGTGGTAAAGCGGTGAACCCTGAAAGTTTCTACCATGTTGGCAGTTGTTACTGATTCTAAAAAGTAAACAGTTTGTTTCAGATCTATACAAGAATAACTAAGGAATTAAATCTATTTGAATCAACTATCTCAAAGTTTCACTTTTTTTCCCTGGTCTGTAAAGTAAATTCTTTATTCTTGCTGAGTCATCTTTCACTGAAAGATCTGGTAGGAGAACTGGAACATTTGTTAAAACTGGTGAAGATCTCTGAAAATCAGCATTGCTGTCCTTTTCTCTCATCTCTTCAATATTCCTTCTGTCTCCTAATCACAAGTCTCAGACTGCACTGAGACTTGTTATTCAGTACGTAGTCATCCCTTTTTTGTTCCTATTGTCTCCAGTGTTTTCCTGGCTTCCAAAAGACCACAATAACTCCAAGCACCCTTCATCTCTCACCTCTGCCTCTGTTTCTTTTGTGATTCCATCACTTCTTGTGTGACTTGGGTCTTTTCACTCTTGCGCACTTCTTGTCTCTAATCTGGCATGATTTTGGACTTCTTATGGGTTCCCAGTTCTTCCACATCTTCCCTTATCCCATTCTCCTACAGTCTCATCTTCTGGATGGTTTTACCAAACCCACAGCTTTTAATTTCCACTCTGTCCTGAATGCCAGCTTTCATTGCTGATTAGTCCATTTTTTTTTAGCCACCTTCATGCTCTGTCCCATGCTACCCCATAAAAATCTGCAAATGCACTATGGCTGTTGCTCTCTGTGAAGTTCATGTCCATGTGGTGTGTACAGCAAGCTCAGCACTGGCTAATCCGTGGGTGGACTGAAACTTGCGTTCATAACTGGGAATACTTTGTTTTTCCTTGCCTTCTGCTCTTTCCTGCTGTGTGTTTGCCTGATCTTTTTATGCCACACATGCATGGTGTCAAATCTAATGGGGCCTTAATTTAGGCATCTACATGTTACTGTAATTAATTAATAACCCCATCCTTTGTTAATTTTGACAACTGCTAAGAGGCTGAAGGGCAATTGTACTGCTAACCATCTGTACAAATGCAAAAATGCAAAAGACTGAAGATTGTCCATGGAAAGCAGGTTCTGCAGGCTGGAGTATTAGCACATAGCAAGTGAACTGGTCTGCACTATTCACGCATTCATTTTTCCCTAACAGATGTAGCCTCTATTTTAGGGACAGCAGAAATAGTACTTTTATCATGACAAGAAGTGCCAGTAACCTTCAAAAGCATATTTGTGTTAACCAACTAAAGGATATTGAAGCAGGACAGCCAACTCAGTGTTCAGGACAGTAAAGTGGGAGAGCTCTTTCTGTACTGAGTAAGAAAGAGAGGAGAACATGTCTACCTTCCTCCATGTCCAAGGGGAAGAGAATGAACCTTTGACTTCAGTAACGGGCTTCCTTACTCAACAGCTATATGTTTGTATTTATGAGCTTTCTGAGTTCCTTCTATGGAGTCACCCATATGATGAGTTTTCTTATTAAAACAAAATAGAACAATGAAAATTTCCTCCTGCCCTCTAAATAAACATTCAGTTAGATTAATCACTTTTAATTTTATTTGTACCTTAACAATGTATTTCCTGTTTGTTACACCACATAAAACAAACTGTACTTCATTTTACATTGGTTTATGCCCTTACTTGTCCATCAACTTATCCAGGTTTTTGAGCTCTTCAAATAACTCAGTAAAAGTTTTCTATTTTTTTCTAATTTTTCATAGTAACCTGGTTCCAATGGCTTGATTAAGTACACCAAAAATTACTTCATTCTTCTCCTTCAGAGAAATACTTAGATATAGACAATGGTTGGGATGGTATACAAAGACTGTCATGCTGACAATGTTACTTCATTGTCTCTTTGTACTGTGTACTCTGTCTATTCTGCATCTGTTAATGTATTTTACTAGTCTTGTCCTTGCCTGGTAACCTCCAGGGGGGCAGAGATTGCTAATTTGTTCAGTATTTGCACAGTAACAGCACAATAGTTTTCTAGTCTATGACTCAGGCATTCTGACAATAAAATACCAACAGAATTGTGTGGAATCTCAGTTACAAAATATAAACCTCATTTAGTTGTCTTATGTGAATAACTTATACCAAAAATCATGCCAGAAATTAAATTTAAATTTAGAGTTTTTGAATTTAGAGATTTATATGCAAGGCAAAAAATTGAAACCTTTCTTTCACCACGGAAAGGCAGAAAGTTCTCCTTTTTAGCATATGAG
>VZTH01005518.1:264712-339712 GCA_013397815.1 Aleadryas rufinucha
ACTGCAATTTGTATAACCCTATGTTACTACTTTGCATTCTTAACTTCAGGTAATTTTTACTTGTATAGGCACATGGAATAGTTTATAAACCAGTGGGTCAGAAGTCATTCCTCTGTGCTGCTTGGGAAAAAAACAGAATTAATGGAAAAAATACACTATCTATACTGATAATAACATTCAGAAGTACAAATATGAGGGAAAAATGTGGAATACTTAAAATCTATGCCAGAACTTGCAAGCATTTTTAAAGCACGAGTATTGTGTATCAGGCTACACTAACCCCATTCTGGTGATTGTGATGCACAGACTCATTTACCTGTCCTGATATTAATCGTCTCGTGCTAAAGTATCCCAGAATGTAAATTAGCACCTATCTGCGTACAACAAAGTGGCTAGCACACTCCAGCTTTACTACTGTGTGGATTTGTGCTGCTAAAACCTCCTCTTAACACCTTATCCTGTCATTTTTGGGCCGCTTTTTGTAGCTTTTAAAGAGAGGCCAAAAATCTGTCTTCATGCCATTTATGTGAATAGATAATGTAAAATATTCTTGAACCTATTGTTTTTACATCGTTGAATCACAATGGATACATGAAAAACTTTCCCTGCAAAATTTAATTATACTTTTATTCAGTGGCCCTTACCCTTCATGAACATGCTTTCCAAACTATTGCAAGGTCTGTCTGTGCACTGTATTTGTTGAACGTCTAGCACGATGTGCTGTAATTTCTGATTGGAGATTTTCTTCCTCTTTAATGGTTTCCTTAATAAAATAAAATAAAAAAAATAATAAAAATCTGTTAGCAAGGCCTGTTACTCCCTATTTTTTTCTGTATAATGCAATGAGCAAATCATCTTGTTCTGTTTCTTGCTTTTTACGATTAGCTGTGCTAAGTGTTCTGAGGTCTCTTCTTATCCTTCCTGATCTTACTGGTCTTACTACCTGAGGCTTAATAGACAAACTTCAGTTTGAAGGAGAAGAGGGGTTTTTGGCAGTATAAGGGAAGAATGGCCCAAAATATCAAATATTTTTCACACATAAACTAGTGATCAGACAAGTGCTGTAAGGGCTAACTGTAACTTCCAACAGTCCCTGTGATGTGAATGAGATGTGAAAGATTCCTCAAGGCAGAAAATGCCTTTTTAAATTTCTCCTTTCCCAAGGATGGTCACTAATTTCTTCATCTCCTCCTCCTCCAGGTTGGAAATGATTATATAATGATCACAATTTTTGTCCATGTCTGTTGTTCTTCTCAGTCAATGCCTCTCCTGCTTCTTAAGCTGGGCTCCAAAATTTTCTCAGAACCTCAGACAGTACCTTCTTTCTCAGTGTTTTTTTCAAAATGTGCAGAGTGCATCAAGGATACAATTTCAGTCTATACTCCCTGTACTGTGCCAGGATACTGTGTCTCCTTGTCAGTCAGTCAGTCAGTGACTTCCTAGCTGGAAGCCACAGCCTTTGGTGCACTGCAAGTGCAAACCAGGGTTAAGTGCCTGGAGCTAACCAAGCCCTTCAGAAATGTTCCTTAAAGCCAAAAAAGAGTTTTAAAAGATTAAAACTGCTCAGAGAGGCCAAGTGTTAAATCTAAAAATGCCCATCAAGTCCAGGGATATCCTCAGTTTCTTCTCAGAGAATGGTAACCTGACTTACTGAGCTACAGGCAGTCCTTTCAGTAGGTCTGAATTATTGTAATCTATCAACACTGTTATCTAGTATTGGTACATGCAAAAAGAGTATGAAGAAACAACTCCTAACTCTATTTAAAATTCATTTGTGCATTTTGATTCCTAAAATCCAGTGAGAAATATGTGGCCAAATGACTCAAACAACTCCAACAGAAAACCATTGGTAGAACCTGGTAAATAATATGCAAAAAAGTCAGATAAAATGTAAAAATTCGAAGTAGAAAACTTCATTTAGTTTTAGAGTCAAGGGTGCTTTTCTTAAGAGGTGTGGAAAGCAGAGCTATCCTCTTATATGTGGGATTTTTTCCTGAATAGTAAGGGACAGATGACAGAACTTGGCTAAACATGTGAAAGTTATGGGTTATATTATTTCATTTTTGCTACTTTTATATTTAGGCATCTAGCTTATTGTTTTAACAGTTTGGACTTGAAAGGTAATTTGTTAGGAATTTTAAGCATTTTATGCATGCTAAGCACTCTCTTAAAATTGGGAGTATCACTTTGATCAAAAACTCTGCAACTCTGCTTCAAGACTCAGATAACATACTTTGGAGCCAACTGTCGGAAGTGGGCATAGCCCTAATCAAGGCTCTTAATATTTATCATTAATCTGACAGTAAGTTATTAAAATCTAACTGTCCTATTAAAATCTAACCATCCTGTAAGTCTGTAAATTTTTCTTCTTGTTTTTTGCTTTGGTTCTGAGATATTTAAGAATGTAAGAATACCTTGGAAAGAAAACCAGAGAGAGTGTCCTATGTGTTTTGTTCATTGCAGTTTTAGACAGAGGCAGCCATGGTCACAATCTCGAAATCTGATGAAAATATGTATCGTTCCCTTTTTCCACAGAACATCTGTTGATATGTTTGATGATACTTTAGATGATTTGATGTGCTTCAACTTTTGTTCTATTAGGAAGAACAGAGGAAAGAAAACTTCTACCAGGAAACAAAAGAATTCATGGAGATTGCTTTTTGGAATTTTTTGAATACAAATAGTCTTTTCATTTCACTCTACTTTCTTCTAACAGTTACTTAACTTCTGTATGTGACAGAGCAGACTCAAATAATTTTCCAAGCAGACTGCTGAACAACTCTATAATCCCAGCTCTGTCTATTTATTCCGTTTGATCATGTCTCCACCTCCCATAACCATGAGACCCATGATAGTACACTCCAGTTAATATTTCTTCATTACTTACAGTAACATATTTCCTTTTCTTGTTTCTCTTCCCTTTTTCTGTATCATGGGGTAAGAGTTCTCATCTGAAAAACGAAGCCCTGATTTACTCCACAAACATCTGTGTTTGGCATATTCATTGGAAAATTGATCTAGCTGTGATTTTTCTCCCACACAATGTAGGTTCAAGCTCAGTCTATTAAGCTACTTTCTTTCTGATAACTACTTTGATATTGAGATCTTGCCTGATCTTGCCATTGCAGCTGTTCAGATGTTGTCACTGATGTGGCATTTCTGTTTGTAGGTCTGATGGAGGCTTAGTGCCCTTAAGTGATGCAGTTCATATTGATCTTCATTGTTTTCATATTGACCCAGTACCCACAAATAGAAAGATTTCTGTATTCACCTCTCCTCTATTTCTCATCTCTTTTCTGAATTGAAGTTAAAGATCTCCACATCTGTCCTGCATGTTTACTCTAGGTATGTCTCCACACATTTCCAGGTTTGTCTCTTTCATTTTTTTCCCACATTGCCAAAGATCTATAGTTTGTGTTAGAGCACTCGCTGCCTACTGATTCTTCTCTGACCACCGCGTGTTTCAAGATCTCGTGGCAGAATAAATTGAAATGTGAGTTCTTGTGTTGAATGAACAGATTACAAGAGCTGGTGCTGTTAGCTCTCACCTGCCATCTGAGACGAATTTCAGCTCAGTGAGTACTTCTTTCCTGTATTAAGCAGTAAAGTAAAAACTGACCACTGTGATCACTGTTTTGAGTTTCAACTGGACAGAATAAGGACAAGCTCCTTGCAGCAATCTTGGCTAGTAGGTAGTGGCCAACCACCCCTCCTGTGACAAAAAAAAAGGGGCATGCTGGCACACGTGTCTCCCTTTCAGATTACTGCTCCAATCTCCATCTGCACTCTGCTAATTTCTTAATACATCGGGCAAAATACGATTGCAAAATGAAATTTGCAGAGCAGTAGAGATTTTTCAAATTTTTTGTGTTGCCATCTCCCTAGTTTAACTCTTTTTTTTTTCACAGACCCTCATTCATTTGTTAGCTCAATTTCTCACTCATTTTGAAAAACTAATATTCCGGACTAAGTCACGTGTTACTTCCTACTAATACAATTGTGAGATATAGATCAACTGTTGAAAGATGAGGCTGTATTAAAAATTGGTTGTGTTTTTGGTTTTTTTTCTGCAGGAAAAACATTTTTTGCTTGTAAGTATCATCATAGATTTTCCACTAAAATTTCCACTTACCAGTCACTGATCTTGACACAGGAAATATGAGGAGACACAAGTTATTACTGGTATTTCAGATTCAGCTATCATTATATTTTCTTTTATTTTTCTTTTTTTTTAACATTATGAAACCTAACTGGAAACATTTCTTCAAAAAAGTGGTCAGTATTTAGCGATCAATAACAGTGAATTGACAGTGGGATTCTTGCAGCATAAACCAAGCTGTCAGACATAAGAGGAAATGTGATTTTCATAAATAAAAAGATGTGTTCTGACTATATAATTGGAAACCAGAAACTTTGAGCTGTTATATTACCTATATATGAACGGCTATAAAGTTTAACATGTAATAGTATAAGTAAGTAAACTTGAATTTAGGATGCAATTAAGAGGTTGAAGAGATTTGAAGGTCACACCTTATTAGAAATGTCACACATATTTTTTTTTTAGTAGCAAAAGCACTACTTGTTAACCAGGTTTCTCACATAGATTTGTATTTATACAGAATTTTGAAGCTGGAAGTATTCCACTACAGCTTTGTTTCTTATTCCACCTACTATCACAGAGCCCTGAGTTGTGCATTATGCGTCAAAACATATTCCATTCTTTCAGAGTTCTTGGGGAGGCAATACGATGTAATTCATTATGCCCTGAAGATAAACAGTACCTCTTGACCTTTTCAAGTAAAGTTGCAATATTTTCTTATTCCAGAATGTAATATTGTACTGAGCCGATATCAATGTGATAAGATAAATGTTTCCTTTTCTAATGTAAACCAGAGTGCACTACATTTATATAAAAATCTTGGGGGATACCCAAAGCCTCCAGATAAAAAGGGGCAGCTTGGCTATTGTAGGTCTGCATTTTTGAATTCTCAGTCTCAAAGCACAAAGGGCAAACTGCAGCCAGTCTTGAAGACGATGGCCATTTTTCAGAATGAGCAGATTTTTGTGTTGCCCAGTTTAGGATTCTCCTAAAGAATTTTCATGCAAATTAAAAAAAGTGTAGAATTTGTTACCATTAAAAAAGCAACCAAACAAAAGCCCACAAAAGCAGAGATTAAATGCCTTTCGTCTTAATACCAGGATCTTTTGAGATGTCCTGGTAGAAGCCTGTGAGTCAGTGCTACACTAGTGTGTAGGTAACTTGCTTTTTACTATACTCAGTATATCAGGAAATTAAAGACTAATGAGAAGTATTGTTTTCTTTCATTTCTTTTTCTGCATTCTCTTCTCTTGTTCAGAGCACAATTTTCTTTAGTCTCTTGGCTATTCCATATTTCTCTGTTACATTGCACATGGCATGTTTCTGATTGATGAAGTCGGTTATGCGCAAGTGTGGTCACCACTGTGGAGAGGGCTTGGAACATGGCGCTTTCAGCTTCCCTTCTGCCTGTAAGACAATGCCCATATCCAAAGGCAAACGCATGTTTGGCTTCATGGACTTTGCCCAAGTGTTAATGCAGAGTCCTGGTCTCTTCTTTCCTGGCAAATCTCTCTTCCAATGGCCTCATTTATCATTATATGTTCAATGCTTTTGTATGCAGGTCTGCTTATTATGTGGCATGTAAAAAATCTCTGTTATTTATGTATATCTATTCACAGAAGAGAGTGGTTTTAACTGCAGCTACTCTTACATGTAAAATGACATGGTATGTTTTAAAATCGGTTGCTTATTATTACTTCTGCTCTTACTGAGTTTGGAACTTCGTGGATATTCTGACCAGTTACTACTGTAAGCAAAATTATGCTGTTGCACTGTAAAGCAGTAACATCTTTGAACCCCTTCCAGCTGAAAGTAAGACTATTCTAAACATACTAATCACACCATATAAATTAGATTCAGCAGGGATTAAAATACAGGTGAAAAGAGCAGTTAAGTACAGGAGTAAGAAGAAATTAAGTATCATTAAATCAGTCTATTTTACGTAAGTATCATGTTAATAATTTTTTGGGGGCTTTGTGTTTTTTAGTTTTTATTTATTTAAACTTAAGCAAGAGTCTTAAAATGTAAAGACAACATTTGGAAAGATTAAGGTCAGCATTAGGAAATTAACTAAAAAAAGCAAGTTTTGAGAGAAAGTTTTTAAGTTCTTGAGCGAAACAGAAACATGAGTGAAGGTGAGGCTACCATGTTGGGCAGTGTAAGGAAGCCCCTGGAGTCATTCAGGGAAGAAGAAAACCATGATAAGAAAAGGAAGGCTGATAGATTAGAAGAAAAAAAATGTAGACAAGGTTCTTTAGGGGGTCATATTGACTAGGGCTTTGAGAATAAAGAATTAGATTTTGGTTTGAAAACAAATGGTGTGTTCACCAGGGAACCAAGCAGAATGTATGAACTAGATACTCTCTGCACTGGAAAAGAAGTATTTGTAAACTGATGAGGTTTAGAGGCAAAGGACTTAGATTTTATGTTAGCAGATGTGCAGTCATGCATCTTACGTAGATACTGTTCTCTCTTTGGTGCCCACGTTTAAGACAGTTCCACATATCTGCAGTAAAGACAGTCCAAACTTTCTTCCAGCTTAAAGATAGCTTCTAGAATATATTTATACATATGTATATATATATGTTTATGTGGTCTGTATTTCATAGTAAAAGAGCACACTAAGGCAGAAATGGTACCAATGACTCAATAGAGTGTTTGCCACTCAATCTATAGCTTATCTGCTTGCTCACTGTTGGGGATAGCTAAATGATCTATATCAAATTCATTCTGCAGCTGTCACTACCTGCAAGCATATAAACAGGCAGGTAAGATTTCTAGAAGGCAGATGACCGCATCACTAATAGGCCTGCTCTAATTGGTGTAATCAGTACAAGAAATGAAGAGTGAAAGAGCATGAAAATAGCATTACTTTTGTACCCCTTGAAAGGAGGCAGTAACAGGTTGCATTCATTTAGTTGCTCCTGCAGCTGACTATGCTGAACTTCCCCTGAACACAGAAAAATGGCATTTTAATCTCCCAAACCATCCATCTGGCATCTTCCAGTAATGTTAAACAGGAAGAAAAAAAAAAAGAGGGGGTGTTGTTGTTCAGAAACATTTATATCTGACTTGAGGGTTCTACAGAAATGTTAGCCCATGGTGGAAGGTGACCCAGTCAAATTAAACATCTCTGCACGCTCCATTCTTGTGTCTTGTGGCAGAATGGAGTTTGTCTGTGCCTTGAATTTCACTGTAGCCTTGCGTTTCTTCTTTACTAGACTGAAGGGTTTTAAATCTGTTTGAAATCTGTATACCTTTGGACATTGCTTGAAATTAGCTACAGTGTGAGTAGACATGAGAGATTGACAGTTGAACACATATAGTAATCAGCAAGGGCAGGATTTAATTGCAGCTAATTTGTACTGGTTGAACACCCCTCCATATAAAGATATTTTATGCTCAGTTATATTTATAATGTTTTGGGCAATCAACATATGGTAAAACTTAAAAGTATAAGCATTTAATCTAACACAGATTTGATCTGTCCCTTCTTCCTTTGCTTGTCAGAAGCTTTTATTCCTTTCTGTATAGAAAACAGTTTCAGAAATGCAAGTCTCAATACAGGACCAGATATCTTCCTATGTTTGGTCCTACTAATTATTGGAGTTTGAAGATGCATTAAAGGTTGCCATGTGAAATGTTGAATTACCTCTGTTTCCAAAACCTTATTTTAACTTGAGAAATTCAGGAAACTTGCTGAAGCTATATTACGATGTGGGTGAATACATATGGTTTGTGACAGGTTAGATACAACACAATAATTTATGTCTGTGTGAATGTACATTGCTGAATCCCTTTCTTTTCTCTCAAGTAAAAATTTTCTTCTCCTTATCATTAATTTTCAATTTTTATAAAACTATGTTGTTGAAGCTTTAGGTCTCATTGCTTTGTCTTCTTGTGACACCTAGGAGAAAAACCCAAACTGAACCAAAATCAGAATTCTGCTATGCCATAAATAGTATGGGGTAATATATTTGCAAAACTTTAAAAATATGTTCTAGAACAGAGGTTAAATAAAGACTTGCAGCAGAGGCTTTTGGTTCTCAAAAATGCAGACATGTTAAGAAAACTTTGTCTGAAAAAAACTTACAACCTGGAAAACAAATGCTCAGGTTGGTACCACTTGCATTTGGCAGAATTTCAGAAATCGCTTCTTCCAACAAATTTATCGATTGCAGGTATTGCTCTTAGGATTTTTTTTTTAACTTTAACTTTGTTACAAAGTATCTGCTTTGGAATACTATTAATTCACATGTAAATAATTTGAAATGGAGCTCATGATATATCTTGTCTTGCAAGATGGTGTAAAAGCTTGAGTGAATTCCGTGTGTTCAGTTTCAAAGGATGGTGCCTATTAGGTCACTTTGGAGTCTACCGATGTTTGTTATAAAAGAGAGACTATCTATACTACTTCAACTGTGTTGGACTAGTCAGAGAAACACTTGCCTTGAAAATTAAGGATGTCAGTTTTAGTAAAATTAAATTTTTTTCTTGACTAGCATAATCATCTCTAGTCACTAAAATATGTATTCTCAGTGATATTGTGCTGGCTTGATTGTTATACTCTGATTACTGTATGAGTCTTTTAATACTTTCTAGTCAGGAAGGAATTTAATTTCTCTTTGACATTGTTTTTATTTTGGTGCTATTCTCTTTGCACTTGAAAAAAACTTCTAAAAATTGTCCTTAATATACAGTTTTAGTCCATGTAGTCTTTCTGTGATTCACCTTTTCTCTGTGTCTTTTATAGCAATGAAGGAATAATTCAGTTATTCTTCAGAGAGGCACAAAACCTCTAGCCAGAATCTTCCCAAATTTTGATGCAGAAAAATGTAAAGAAAAATACTACTGATGAATAAATTATTTTAAATACATTCCTAACACTTTTCATTTTCATGGTATTCTTTTCCTGAAAAATCTTATTTTCATAGTATCCTTAAAGTAAACAAATAAAAGTATTCATAATAATAAAAGAACCCTTAAGTGCTTGAAGTTGGACCTTTTTACTCTTTTCACTCGTTTTTGCGCAAGTGCCGCTGGTGATACTCCAAAGCCTTTGCAATGCTCCCTGTCATCTGGTTCCAGAGTCCCAGCCACCTTTGCTGAATACCCTGCTTGCTCCTTTGCCAGCAGCAGATGGGGTTCAGTCCTAGCATTGAGAGCTGGGGCACTCTTGGAATTGGTGACTAACCTTAGCTCTGGAAATTACTTTCTTTAGAGCCTTTATCAAATAATGTAACTCTGAATACTCAGTCTTAAGTGCCTAAACATGAGGATGAAAAATACTATCAACCATATTTGTATTTACAGAAATGTTTATATGGTACTATTTTTGTGGATTTGATTGATGGTAACTCTGGAAACAGATGCTTTGGATGCTTTGGCGTTTTTGCCAGTGCTTCTTTGATGAAAGAAATGAAGGTTTTTCATAAAACAGTGGCTGTTGTCAAAATTTTGACTTTTATCAGTAGAGCTCATTCCAGATGCATAAGATGTCCATATAAAACTGGTACTTAAAACTCATCAGCAGATACACCATGGGAGGTTCAGAATGCAGCAGTTCAGAATGAAAGGAGTCTTGATTCCCCCACCCCAGAGTATGTGCTCTTGTTTGTGATAACAATTTGTTTTTCCAACCTGTTCAGCTATGAAATCAAGGTCCTTTGACACTCTCCAAAGCCATCCCAAAATGACATCCTGGCTGCTTCTGCCAAGAGAGGCTCCAAAACAACATGTGGTTCAACTGTTTCAAGCACATAGCCATGATCTTCACTAGTAAATTAAGCATATGGTTCCTGTATACTAAACTGAACAGTTGACACAGAGTGGGACACAAGTGAGCTACTAAGCATTTTAGTCCCCAAAACTGGGATAGCTGCACCCAGTTCCATAGTCAAACTGGTCCTTGGAAAAGTCTGACTGCAGAACTGTGCCAGGGCATATCTTAGGAGAGCGTGAGTTAGCACAGATAAAAAATGCGTGCCCAGAGCTGTACTCACAGCTTGCTGGTGCAGAAAGTGACATTCTCAGTCACTCTCCAGTTTTCAGTGTAGGTGAAGCCTGAGAGAGTTGGTAAAAGCAATATTGTCATCATACCTTTTTCCATAATGCACTCCCTATATTTTTTTGTAACTCTATACATGAAAGTGCTTGCAGGGTTCATGTCTTAGTGTTATTAATGAACCTGGGGATTGCTGAAGAAGAGGGTGAGAACCTCTGACATCCATCTAAAGTCAACGGTTGTTTCACCTGCTGGACAAGCTCTTTCTTAGGTAGCAGCATAAGCCTTATACCATAAACTGAGCTCCAGAAAGTATTTCAAAGCCATCCCAAAATCCTCACATAAAATAGTTTCTCTCCTGTTTTTATTCTTCACTCCACTTTCCTATGGCACAGGAAGAGCCCTGGGAATTGCAGTAGACTAATAGGTATTATCCAGAAGGCTTTCTCATAAAAGGCAAGGCCTTCTGACTAAAAATAGTATAATACTATGATGTCTGTCATGTATTTTTTCCCAAATCTCAGAGGTTAAATTAGCTGAATTTTCTCCTGCAAAGTAAAAATTCCATCTCTAATAGAAGAAATAATTTTTTTTTTAAATAGCAATTAAATTAAAATTTACTGTAGATTGCAGCACTGTACTAGTATTGAAATATCTAGTCAGGAATAGATCCATGTTTTGTGTGATACCGAAAGCTCGTGATATGAAGAAGTGATGATCTAGTATGAAAACATAGGTGAATGTTCACAGAGAAGATGCACTGCATCCTGCCCAGTAATTTAAATTAAAAGGCAATATAGTTAAAGTTTGCTGTGGTTTAAAATGTACCAAGAAGGAAAAAGAAGGTATTGTAAAAAGAAGAATCTGGAAAATACTTCTAGGACATGAAATCTGAATATTGTGCAATGTGTAAAGACTAGTGACTGAGCTTAGACCACAGTAAGCTGATGACATGATAGAGGACTGAAAAAGTAAAAGCTGAATATTAAGTTTTGATTTATGTAAAGCAAGAATAGTTGAAAGAATATATGGAGTAAAATTTGTATCTGAACTTCATTTCCAACGTATTTTGATCATGCGCTAGGTTGCCAGTGCTTTTTTCTTCTGTGCATGTTAGTGATAGTCATTATGTAATATATGCTGCATGGTTCAGAGGAAATTTTTTCAGTCTGATGCCAGAAGAGACTTTAACTGATGTGAAATATTACATATGTTTGGCACCAACACAACTGGGTGTGTCTGCTTTTACAAATGCATCTAAAGACGACAATGCCCCAAAGCATATTTATGATAATAATTCCTTGATTAGCTTGCTGTTTAGGAAGATTACTGCAGATGCCAAGGCAGTATAAAAAGGATAATTCTTTCCTGGGTGAGCTTGATGAAGTGTGATGGAAACATCTACCCTTTAATTCAAATGCCTAACCTGTTGCCTTGCTCATGAATATTACTTGGGAATTCCTCACACAGTTGCTATCAGTTCTCCAGCACCTAAATGCCCTGGGAATTGCAAAATATCTCTATTCCTCTTCTGCAAAACAATCTTAATAGCTTCAGGTCTTTTCTTTTTCTATCCTGCAAGTTTCTAATCACAAAGAATATACTCCCTACTAGATCTCCTCACAAGCACTGAAACTAGGATGAGGAGCCCGAGGACATTTGCCTGTCTCTCTATACTTGCATTTTAGCTTAAAATTAAAGCTCTTTGTCATTTCACTCTTTTTATAATGTTCACTTTTAAAAGTCCCCAAAGTGGAGAATGCTTTCTCAGTAGCACTGTCTACATGGACTGTTAAGGCTACCCTTCAAAACATACAATTCATTTGCCAACTACAGCAAGAACATGAAGATTGGGATTCTTCCGAGACAGAGGTCTGTGTGTTGGATTGTGCCTGCTAGATCATCACAAAATGCACCAAAAAGTTGAAATGTAGATAAGCAGTCCAAGAGAAAAGCAGAAATTGTAATAATTCAGGCAGGTCATGATAGACTGCAAGTGCAGATAGCTCTTTCAGAAAGACACAGAGCTAATCAGTGCTAATTTTGTCCAGTTTTTGACAGAATATAAACATTACCTTTAAGAAAAAAATGGTGTTTATTTTTGTATGTGAGTGCATTTGTTACTTCACACATATATAAACATATAAACTAATTTGTGATCATGGAACAGAGGTTCCTCTGAAGTCTCACTGTCCACACTTGGTACCAGATTTTAGTGCTTTAGAATTATTCCAAGGAATTTAGATCAGACCTTTTGTTTTCAGCACATTCAGAACTGTTACCCAGTGCCACCACTGATAAGTTTAGTGTCTAGAAATGGCTTGCTATTTGCATAATTTACTTCTTGATCTCATATCAAGACAAGTTTTTACTGGTTTGTGTGTTTGTTTGTTTGTTTGAACTCCAGACCAGACTCCACTTCTGTCTCCAGAATCCTTGAAAGATTGCAAATAAAATGGCTACTGTTATCTTGCCTGTTTGCGTTTATTTTTATTGTTTCTTCCCCTAATCATTCTTTCATCGAATACGTTCCTGTTAGTATAGTTTATATTACCTGAAGTTTTAGAAAATGTCACAAAAATATCCATAAGAAAAAATAAAAATATGTGCAGTAGAATTTCAGTTCAGCTGATTTAGCTTTAGCAAATAGACCGATTTTTAAAGTGACTGAGATTACGTAGTGACTCTTGATCAAATTAGTTCATTGAATACATGGCTGAAAATGGGTCAATTTGCTTTTGCTTTTTTTTATTTGTGGAAATGTCTGTCTTAAGTTTATCTAGTGGTGCTTTAGACCCTCATTCTTGCCTTATTTTTCTCTCCTCTTCTTAGTTCTCCATTTCAGCCAATTCTCTGTTGTTTCTAGTAAGAATTGTAATAAAAGAAAGTCTTGTTTTCTGCTACTGTTGTGCCCGTACTTGGAGGTGAGGACACAAGAATTCTGATCAGAGGCTCTGGCTGCAGTTAGGGCACAGAGCACTTATTTCTAAGCCATCTCCTATTCTGTATACACTATTTCTCTGTTCAGCCCAAAATTTCAAGAATAGTCTCATAAACACAAAAGTGGTCATGTAAGGTCGGAAAATTCCAAAGAGCAACTCCGTATGTGCAGCCCTTGCTGATCCTCTGCTGTTAGCTCACCATGGAAACAAAGCATGCTGAAGCTTCATGATATTCAGTTTATGAGAACATGGTGTTATTTGAAATGTAGCAAGGTGTTAGACATCACAGTAATCCAAACTTGGCATGCTTTCACAGGAACCACACAATCAAATAAAACTGGGCTGGGAGACGCTTCTAAAAATCTTCTGTGTCCAGAGCAGAATTGGTGCTCTTAGCTGTTCCTTAAGATGCTTCTTGAACAGGTTCAGCAATAATGATTTTGCAGCATGTACACAATTTATTGTACTCCTCCACTACTCTACCACTGGAAAGTTTCTTCTTAAATTTAATTAAATCTCTCTGGATTCAGTTTAAGACTGTTCTTGCTTGTCCTTCCTATGGAATACAATTAATTTTTTCTATGCAAAAACTTGCTGATGACAGTTACTGCTTTAGGGTTGGGGTTTTTTCTTGTTTTTATGGTTAGACTTCTGCTATCCCATATGTTGGATTTTCTCATTGACATCGTTATTACAGTTCTTATCTGCTTACTGGTAAAGTGGTTCACCTCTTTGAACCATTGTGCCCCAAGCTGGGTACATTTCACTAACTGAGTCTATAGAAGGTTGAGGAAAGTAGAGAAAATATCAGTTTTGTATATGACACTCCTGTTTTTATATCCCAGTTGCTTTTATCATAGTAATATGACAGAATATTTTTATGTCTTTAATACATGGCTTTCATCACAGATATAGGTATTAAAGAGATTATTGAGATTTCTTTAAATTATGCTCTTGTATGAACTAAAAGTCAATAATTAGATCTATTAAAAGTATTTAAAAACACCCTTTAAATTTTTAATACCAAATGTGAAACCCAGTCATGACCTTTTTCTTCTCCACTGATTATCAGTTGGATATTTCAATAATGGCTTTTGTGCCTTCGTCCCATACATTAAAAGCCTGATATGACCATCTTGATAACATTTCCTTTCATGGTTACAGTCTCACTTATTCCCTGGATATGGATTTGTAAGGGCAGTGGTAAATCACATTATTATCATTCACATATTTGGATCCCTTTCAATCAATGGCTCTTCAATAGATGTGTAATTTCTTACACTTGGGTTGGCTGAGAGAGTTTGATTAGTATAATTCCTGTAATTTTACTTGAATTTGGTACCATGTAGATCCATTCTCTTTGATGGGTAGTTTTGGTTACTAGTTTACAGGGAGGGTATCCAGATAGGAGTCTGTGCTTCTGATACTTTGTGGCAGCACTCCTTTACCAGTGAGTGCAGGATGTAATTTAATTGAACATAAGTGGCGAAGATAGACGTATTTCATTCTGGCTTCCAAATGACTAGGGCTATTCTAGGGTAAAACTGTTTTGGCATTTGTTCTTCCCATATTATTTTACCTCTCTGTATTACTTAACAAAACTAATCAGTCCTCGGATCTGTCCTCTCAAACTTGAGCTTCTATTCTGGGAATCTTGCTGTTGGCCAGAACAAAATGTTTGAGTGCATACTTCCTTCTGGTTTGTATCTGCCTCACTTTTTGGTTTAGTTTATATCCTGGTGATGATTTTTTGTTAATAATTTGATTAATAATCTCCATGATGAATTAATTGTCTTTAATTTTAAAATTTGCTGTCACATTTCTGTCAGTTAAAACTATTGCCTTTTAACAGCCTTCTAACAGTTACAATGGTTCCTTTGATATTGTGTTTCTTTCCACTCCCAAAGTTGCTCCGAATTTTGATCTTAGTACACATGGGACCGCCCTTGCTTTAGTTTGCATCTGCTCCTTTCTTATTTGTAAATTATCAAATCATCTGTTATTCTACCTAAGTCAACACTACTTTGTTTCTGACTGCTTTAATTGAAAGTAGGTTTCACAGCCAATAAGGGAATGTCTACAATGGACGGACTTGAAAGAAGGTCTTTTTTTAACCAACTTCTTTCAAATCCTATGTATACTTTCTACCATATATGCATAATATTATATAAACTTATAATAACTTTAAGGATTTTTCTTTATTTCTGGCTTCACACTTGGGATAGCTGTATTGATTGTTCTTTGCCTGCACACTTAAATAGCTTTTATACATCAGCTAGCAGATTTTCATTGGAAATAGACCATACCAGTTTTCATGTGGAAATCTGGTACATGCCACCGTTGCCACATTCTTTTCATGTAGAACTAAGAGATTAGCTCTCCTGTTTAGCTATTACATGTCCCAGTCTTAAAAATCATACCATGTGGAAGAATGCAGCAGTGTCAGAATATTTGTGACCTTGTATTGCTAGCATTTTATGTGTGCTTTTTTTTTTTTTTTTTTAAATTTCATAAATTCAGTTAGTCACTGTGTAATGTAAGTAGTAGGAAAGAAGTAGAGTAGATTGCCTACTTCTGTGTTTACATAGGAAAGTTAAATTCAGGCATGTGGGATGAAAAAAGGAGATTGTCAGGTTCGAGCACAACTTTGGTGCTGTGAGCCCCCATCTCTGCTAACCCTTGACATTTGCATTCTTCAGCTGGTTTGAGCTTTGGAGAAGGCATTTGGATTTGCTGTCAGGCACCATGTTATGCATGGTCTGACATGGAGCCCTAATGACCAATGCAGACTATGTCTACAGGGAAGACATTCCTGCTAATGCCGCCAGGAATTGAAGTATGTAACTGTTATGAGTGTTTTGTTTCTAGTTCTTGGTCAGTCAAGTAATGGGCAGGGAAAATGAAAGAGTTGTTTTTGCAAAAGTCTTTAGAATCTATTAAACTGGGTTATAGGGAGAAAAGCTAAATTGGCTTTATAAAATGAAATATGTAAACTGCTAATTATTAGTGCCCTGTATTTAGCACACTTCACAAAGGAAAAAAAGTAAGACACTAAACAAAAGCAAAAAACCAAAAACATTCCCCCTCAAAAAAAAAAAAAACCCAAAAAAAAACCAACAGTGACAACAAAAAAATGCCAAAACAATTAGAGTGAAAAAAATATGGTAATTAACTATTATTTTTCACAAAACTAGTCTAATTATGAATCAGTCATGGTAAAATGAAAGGTCAATAACTACAGATGCATAATTTCTCTCTGATAGATTGCTGTTTGAAAATAGGTTTATGACAATTATGTGATTAATTTCCTTTTATTAAACAGCATTATCAGACTTCATGTTGCATTTATCATTTTATTGCTGTTACTTTTTCTCTTCAACTGAAAATTAATCCTGGATAACATCAGGATAGAACAGAAGCTCAGGTAGATTGAGGATCATTTCTTCTAGTGGTGTTTGTATGTTGTCCACAAATCTGAATCAAAATCAGAGCCTCAGTATACTGAAACTGGTGGTATCAGCCTAAGAAAACAAAACACACACCATCACCCCTGCCACCAACCAACCAACCAACCAATGGCAAAGTGCTTCTAGTCCAAGGAAACGAGAGCCAGATCCAGAGACATTCTTATGTTTTCTGAGCTGAAGCACTTGAGGAATATAAATTAAACTGTGATCCAGAACGTCTTTCCCTTCTTGTCCCCAACCCTCAATGTGCTCTGCTGTTTTATTTTGAAATTCCCTGGGCATGAAGAGTTGCTGTCCTGGACAAGTGAAGAATTTTCCCAGCCTTGGAAAAGCTGGACAGCCTGGGGCTTCAGGAGCCAGACAATCATTTGCACAAATTCCTGTAGTGTTAATATAGTAAATGTTTTCAAACATATTCAATGCTCACTTAATCCTGCTTGCATTTAGTGGGCACTACCACTTCTTGTCGTCCTGTCTAGCCGCCTGATGGTAGGAGTACTTGGGATTGTAATACAATGTTGAAGACTATTGCCTCTTCTTCTGGAGCATAAGGTAGTTTCAAACATTTTGATCTCTTCCAGGTTTGTATTCTACTATTAGGCAAGGCTGTGAGGCACCCTAATCTAGATTCAGAAGACAGAAAAATCTTTTCTTTGTTTGAGTATTGGCATAGCTTGATGTTGGGTTAATTGAGTGCAATCCTTCTTAAGGAACATACAATTTTTAAATTAATATATTCCTTGAGACAGGTGCCAACAGCCTTAACTGTCTGATCCTTCATTTCTACTTCTGTAGGCAAACGCTGTAAAAATTGTTGTCTCTCTCTCCTAGGTGGAATCAGACAGGTTATGTGGCTTGGATTTCTGTTACATACAGGATTTCTTTGACTTTGTGGGCTTTCTGGTGTGGTACATTTGTCCTCAGTTTTCTTTGTGTGGCTTAGAGAAAAAAGAGTAGTGTTCACTGGGGAAAATGGTAGTTTGCTTTCTCTATCGAGTCTTCTGGAGAGACTGCTGCTGGAAAGGAGTTGTATCATCTTAAATTCAAGATTCTTTGAATAGTGCTAACTGCTTTGCTACTCAATTTTGAAAAATTATAAGCTGCTGTGCTGACTGACTCTGATATTCATTAGAGAACTTTCTGGGCAAACACAATCAGTGAGAGATGAAGGTTCAGCAGTATCATTTGAGTGCTATTAGGAAGAGTTGAACAATGTTGTCTTTCAGTCACTATCTTTTGAGGGGTTTGTACAATTCTGGGTAATTCTGGGATTCTTGTTGGGAGCCAGCCAGAGAATAGGCCCCCAGCAGGTTATAAAGGGTCAGAGGTTCTCCTGGAGTGATTTTTATAATAAATGTAGCTATGTAATCATTTGGTTAACTTGTTATTCAACCAGTGCAGAGCAATCTTTGGCCTTAAATCCAGTTTAGCATGTTGATACGTTTCGGTTGCATAGTGCTACCAGCGAGATGACTCTCGTTTGACATATTCAGCCATTTGGAAACTTATATGTGCAGAAACTTATTTTACGTTCAGCAGGAATGTTAGGGTATGCAGTCATTTGAAAAAAATAAAATAGGGATTTGGAATTAGAAAAAGGAAGGAATCTGGTTGACTTCTGGCAAGTGTTTTGGTTTTGGTTATCTGCAGAGTATACACCTCTTGTCAGTATAAATAGGGAGTGCCTGTATAAACATTCTTGTTTCGCCTGTTCCACATAATAGTTTCTTGTATCATATTTCTTTTGACCTCGCTATCTGAAACCAATTACAGGAGATCCATTTGGGCTGCATCTATTTTCATAAGAAGCCCAGGCAGCAGTGTTTTTCTCAGAGATGAATATCAACATCAAATATCCTTCTGAGTGCTTTGTTATTTATGTTTCAGAGAGATTTTGTAGCCTTCAGCTCTCAAGAATGTGTCACGCTGTGCTGTTTATACATTGATGATATTAATGGGCATAGATGTCATTTTTCATTTTAACGTCTCAAATGCAACAGGCTGATAGGTTAAACATTCCTGGTTTTCAAGGAAGGATATGAGTGACATCTGTTTCCTAAAAATACACATATATTTACTTTCTAAAAACGAAAGTAATAAGTTTACCATCTGACAGCTTTCACTTTATTAAAATGGTAAAACTTTAAAAATATTTTTGAATCGTGCTTACAATAAATAGAAGGGTTTGGAATACAAAATTAAAGCAAGTTATATCTCATAGTATTATTGCCAACAAATGGCAAAATCTACTGCAATTTATCGACTTCAATAGTGTGTGTTATATGCAATTATTTTCATTTTTGTTCTGCTTATGTTTTAGCTATGCCAAAGCTTCATAGTAAATATTAAGAAGTAGTGTTCCCAATAAATATTTTACTAGAAGACACAGTGAGTTCTGGAAACCATATGCCCAGATTTCCCTTCCTATATAGCCATTACTTAAAGCATTATAATGATTTTCATTTCCGTAAAATAATTTCTAGTCCTCAGTTCTTTTTATTGCTCTTGTCTACACTGAATTTTTTTATATAGTTTTACTAATTTAGATAACTTAATTAAGTAAAAGTTCCTCCTAAATTTGAAACAAATGTTATTGGAAACTAGATACAATTTTGACTGCCCTAGAATCTGTTCTTTCTGCACTTAACTTGAGGTGGGACTTAACATAAATTTGATCTGCCAGATTTATAAGCGTCTGTTATTTTGTCTTCATTACACTGTTTTTATCACAGAAATTTATAAATGATACATGGGATGGGTGTTTACTCGAAGTGTAGATGTTAAACTGTGAATTTTGAAAGATACTTTCACGTTGTCAATTTGTTTTGCAAAGATTTAATAACAGCAAATGAATTGGTAGAACTAATGTTTTATAGTCTCATACTCTTTACTTATGAATAATGTCAGTAATAATGCTTTGAAATTAACAGTGTTTCTGGGAGGTTGTTTACCGTGTAGCAAAATGTAGAGTTAAGCAGCACACTGGGAGAAAAAACTACCATATGATGACAGCTCTAAGAACAAAGGCTGACAGTGATTTCTCCTTATGAGTTTTAAATCATCTCTGATCTCTTGAAATTGTTTTCTGTTCTTCTTCTATCTCCTGTGTTTACAATAATCTAAACTGCCACAATAAGATCACTGAAGTATTCAAGTAGTCATCATTTATAAGACATTCTGTATTAAAAGATAAGCCTTTACTCCTTTAGAGATATCCCAACCAGCACATATGAATCAAAATAGTTTAAGTAGTAGAGCCTTTTATGCAAGCATATCCTGTTGTGCTGCCTTGCTTTTTCATGAAGTGTCACTCTTTTTGTAGGAAGTTGTACTTTCTTAGGCTCTTTCCATGGGAGTATGCTAGCCACAATTTGAAATCATACTGTCTAGATTAAATCTAAGCTACAGCAGACTATAATTCTCTAATTTTCAAGTACTATAAATGTACAGCTTTACCAGATGCTTACTTGCTTGTTCTATTGTATTGATGTGAGGACTTTGCTGCTGAGAAAGATTAGGATTTCTGCAACTGCCAAAAAAAAAAAAAAAAAAAAAAAAAAAAAAGGTTTTTTTCCATTTTCTCTTACTCCAGATCTCCTCTCGTTCTGGCAGGATCACCCCAAGTGGTGAGGTTGGTTTTCCTCTACAGTCTCTCATGAATTTGGGAGTGCAGTAGTTCTCTTGCTTCCATTCAAGTTTTCCTTTTGGAGGGTACTAGAGATTAAGAAGGAATATAAATTTGCCACAGATCTTTTGTTTGTGCTTTTACTCTGTTTTTGCTTAAACCACTGCAAGATGTTGGGACCAAATCCTGGTGCCCCTGAAATCAACAGATACGTTTAACTCTGATCTCAGGCAGAGAAGGACTGTCCTTTAGGATATGCTCAAGAACTGTGAGTGCAGAAGAGATCATGCTGGTCACATAAGAGGGCACCCAGTGGTTCCTTGGTAACAAAATATTTCAAGTGCACTTTTAAAGATGTTAACTTTTGTTTATTTTTGGCAGAGAGAAGATAGTTCTGTGCATCTCATTGCTTAGGTTCAGAGGAATGTATACTCTTTGTAAAGCTGACCTGTAATTACTTGAGAATGTGATGAAACAATACAGGGATTGTTGTGGGAATGTCTCCAAATGTTAAAAGTCTGCTCTGCAAACTTTGTACCAGGGCCTTCTATGGGGAGACGAATCAATGTTGTTAGGAGATGATACTAGTGCATTCACTTTGTTTACTTTGGTTTTCTATGTCTGCCTGCCTTCTCAGAAAACTTGCTTGGAGCCAGACTGTAGCAGCCCTCTCTCTGTCTTTTCATAATTGATCAGGGGATGACTGCCTTCCCTGAGGGTTAAGACGTGGCAACTTTTTCTGTTTGCTCAGCATCTCAATGCAGTAGTTCAAACATTGTTCACACCAGCTGGCAGTGTAATGCCATATGCACATCTTGTCAAAGCAACTGTTGTCATGGATACTAGAAACTATCTTAAAAAACAGCTCATTTGAGTCTAATCAAAATTGTACCTTTCTTTATCAGTTGAGAATCTTTATTATTTTAGGGAACATTGATCAAATGGCATTCATTGCAGTACATTCCACCTACAGTAGGTTTTAATAACAGAAATAATAGCGTGATGTATTGCAAAGCTATAACTGCTATTTATTGAGCTGATTTTTCTAAGGGGAAAAAAAATGAGTTCTTCAGGTAGTTTCAGTGGAAATGTTTTGAATCAGGTTTTTTGTGGTTGTTTTTTCTTTATTTCTCAATAAGTACCGCTTTATAACAATTGACATTTTAAAAATAATTTTATAGGGAAAAATTATATAGATTAGCATTCTTCGGGTAAGTGGAATGTTTGTTTACATTTCATATGTTTAACTGTATTTTGCTGAGTTGGAATGAAAATGTAAAATAAATGAAAACATCTTCTATTTTGATTGGGATACTGTCATCCCTGAGCCTGATCTGGTTGGTTGAGTAGTAATTTCTTTGTTCTCTGATTTTCCTAAGAATGCAAATTAAAACCACTCATTTTTATTTGGCATTAAAACTGCACTCTTCTTTTTTTGTCAAAGGAGAGGTTTCTCCTTGAATTGTAAGTACAAAAAGTGTTTTTAATCTTCAATGAATATCCTTATTAATTCACTTTCAAGATAATCTGATGTTGATTTGTCAAATTTAATTACAGCTTCTGGTAACACTTGAAGTCTACTTGCTTTTACTTCAAATTGTAATACAAAAATGCAAATTGAATGATAATTTGCAAGGGAGTGGGCATTTTAGTTGAACACTCAAAGACAAGTTCCTTGTGGAAATGAGGCTATTGATGCAGTTTATGATTTTTCCTCTTCAAGCACTTCAAACAAATTAACTTTATTTCCTGCAGGATTTCATGTACATCCATAAATTCTACTGAAGTCCTATATATGTACTTTCAGAATTTTTTTTAATGTTTCAAGTAAAAAAAAACCCTGAAGTCTGAAATCTAGCAAATACAAATCAAATAAGAGGGGATTTTGTTTGTTCAATTGGACTTTTACCTTACATTAGCAATGAGTAACTGATTTCTTTCTAGGAATTGGTCGAATTTATTTACTTTTTTTTTCTTTTAGGCACTCCAGGCAGCAAGGCAGCTGCTTTTACAGCAACAGGCAAGTGGACTGAAATCTCCTAAGGGCAGTGAGAAACAGAGACCGCTGCAGGTTAGTAAAGTCTCCTTGCTTTTGGGGCCGTAATCTCAGGGAAGAGTGTGGTGCTCGCTCACACGTGAGGGATGTGTGTCAATGCTTGTCCTCTAATGCCGTGTCTGTACATATTCACATGCTGCAGGTTACAGGCTTCTGGCTGCTGACTTCACAGAAAAAAATTCACTATAGGATACAAAAGCCTTTTGTGGCTACAGATGCTTAAAAGGTCTAAGACTAAGTCTGAGTTCAGTAACTGTGGTACTGTGTCTATTCTTTATAGACATGTTACAAAATTGGTATGTGATTTTTATACATACATGGTTTAAACGGTAAAAACATGTTAAGAGCAAATCAGTATCTGTGAAAAAAAAAGCAAAGCTAAATAACTCACAGGTACTATATCTAAGTGACAAACAGAGAAGTGTTCAGAAACTTACCAACACAAGTGCATGAAATTATGAAGGAGCTGCTTCTGCCATTTTAGATAAAAACATATGTCATGAAGTTTCACATTAGGATGTGTTGGGCTTCAGATTGTGAATGGGTAAACAGAAGTTCTGTTGTTGAATAGTTATTTCAAATGCGTTAGTAAATAAAGACATTAAGACACTTTTATTCTTGGAAAATTTTATCAGTGTGGTGTTTTTATGAGGTATTAATTCATTTATTCCTAATGCAGAGTTCCATATGAAATTGTATTCTGCTGACAAAACTTGTTCTCTCTTGTATATAGACCAAATATGAGTGCCTAACTGCTGAATTATATTTTGTTGCAGACAATTTTATTTTGTTCAGGAAATTTTAAAAAGTATAAATCCTATCATTCTCTTCCTCACATCTATTTTTCTGGGTGAGCATTTGTTCTCTCGGGACTTCCCTTGTTTTCTGATGGAGTAGGGTGTTTTTATCTCATTTTTAGTTCTTGTCATGCATAATGGAGGACCCCAGGCACTAGAATGTATTTTTTTCTCCACCAGGGAAATGTTGTGAACTTTGTTCACTTGTGCAGTTTCTGAATGTGATTCACATTGTCTCTTTTCTTTGTGAGATGTGGTGGAGCAATGTTGGACACAGCAAACAGTTCCACATTCATGATCAGCTCTCTTCAACTATACTTTTAAGGTTTTATTTATTTGCTCAGAACTGAACAAGAATTTCGGAATATGACTAAAGAAAATGGAAAAAAGGAAAACATGACATGATGGCATCCTGCCATACTGTAGTCGTAGTCCCATCCTGGCTGAGACTGAGTCCTGGGACCCTCTTAACTTGCCCCTCCTCACCCTTGACTTTATTTTGTATCAAATATCTTCTGCACTGAAGGCACATAAGAAGAGTAGTCATAAAGGTAAAAGCTTACGAACTATGTGGGTTTTTTAAGTTTTTAAAGTGTAATTAGTGACCTTGAAGGGTTGAACCATGGAAATGATTGGTTTAATGAGTACTGTGAAAGTACTTCATTCTTTTAGCTCCTCATTCTGAAAGATAACATGGGCTGTACAAGGTGTGTAGAAGATCCATCTAGCCCTGTGTCCTGTCTCTAAATTGGCCTACACCAGGCAATAAGCAAAGTATGTGAAACAGGCATAAGTAGTGGTATTTTCCCAGTATATATTTTCCAGTGATCTTACTTTAATCCTCCACCTTTTAAACCAGCACAGTCCAGGAGCTACCAACTTCTCTTTTCACGTTCTCCACCCATTCACAAACTCTCTTCTCAAGATTAAAGAAATCTGGGGGTGCACTGTTTGTGGTAGGCATGGGTGAAATGATAGAAAACCGTGTTTGGAGGCAAAAGACAGTCATGCACAGAACCCAGAGGAGGATGAGATGAAGAGAGGGAGTCTTGTGCTTTCATGCTCTGAAAACTCTACCACTGGCCTGATGCCTTTTAAATGCTAGGGGTTGATGTGTTGCTGCTGTATCACTTGTTTCCCAGGAGGAGTCAGCATCTCATGAGTCATACTTGAAAAACAGGAAGAAGAAAATAAAGCAAATAATTTTATTTTCAGGATTGTTACACGCTTCCTAAAGCCTAGATTATTGCTTATGTTTCCAACTTTTTCTTCCATTATCAGTGTGTACACAGTGCCTCTTATTGGCCTTGAACACTTCATTTGGTTCATTTTTAAAGGAGAGGAAAAATGGAATTTGCTCCCAGACTTTGGTTTTATGTATCAAATACCATGTAAATTCAGATATGAGCACAAACTACGTTTTAATTTTCTTTTTGAGTGAAAAGGATGTATAAAGGTTTTGGATGTGAGTCCTTGGAGCTTTTCTATTTCTATCTCTTACTGTCCATTTTTTATCATGTAGTGGAAATTCACACTTTGATCTTCATGTTGCCTGTTTGACCAAATACAGTCATAAAATTGTACAGCATTATTATTTTCTTATGCCAGATTTAATGGTAACTTTAGCCAAAATCTTCTAGCAGTAGAAATTGCTAAATTTATATAAGGTTTATGAGACAAAAATTGAGGTTTATAAGACGAAAATACACGTACTTGTGTTTGTGATTAAGAAAGCAGACTTCTCCCAGTATTTTAAAATACTTTAAAATTAGTGTGTGTCTATTTTCTTCTATTTCAGAACAATTTACTAATCTGGCAACAGTTGATATGTTAGAATAGATTTATAAATCTAGTAAAAATGTAATAAAACTTTTAAACTAGCTCACACATCTGCAAGCAAATGTGAGTATTAGGTAAGCCTTGCCATGCATCTCTTTTACTCTGTAGTTTGATGTAAACTATTCTGTTGTTCCAAGTGCCAAAGAGGGAAAAAACCAGTATTTATTTTAGTGGCTGTCTTTTTTGGGGGGGAAAGTAGCATGTGGTGTTTTTATATATGTTCTCTCTGTTATTTCATAATGCATCAAGTATTTTAGTGACTTACAGCACCAACTAGCTAATCAGCAAGTTGAAAGCTGATTGAAGAAACCTTCAAATTTGTGTCCTCAACTTTGCAAAAAGAGGGTGTTGGGTAAGTCGTCATGTTCTACTGTGCTTTACTGAGAGGATGTCTTTAGGAGAATTTTCTTAGAATAATTTGAGTGTCTTTTGTATCCTCATGAAAAACCTTTATAAATTTACCACTAGCTGTGTGATCTATTGTAAAAGTGCAAAAGTGTTTTGTTTTAGTTTCTAATGCAAAAGTTACTTTTAAATAGTAGTTATCCCATATTTTCAGGGACAGGAGGCTTATATTTAGATTGCGAGTTAACAGAATACTTGCAAAAATTACAGTTTTAGATAGATGCTTGTCTTGATCTTCTATTACTTTGATTTACATTTGTCTGGGTTTCACACTGCAGATGGCATAACCATTAGCATGTCTTATGTAAAACAGAAGAAGAAAAGCATCCCTTTTGACAAGCTTGAGTACCAATTGTGGTAGTGATTTTACTTTCATGTATAGATACCAGAATAAATGTACTTGAAACATGTTTATATATGCCGTTCATTACACTGATGCCCGAACTGAATGGATCCAATCAGTACATACATTGATTAATGACATATTGCAAAATAGCTATGGAGGATTTGTGATGAGAGTTGAGGATAATGTTAACCTGCATATGATGAGATAACGGCATTTACTATTTTACTGTGCATCCAGTAAAATATTGCAGTAGTAAGGTTAAGATTTTTGTAGTACTGTTTTTTGATTCAGAATATTTTTCTTTTCTGTAGAATTTGTTATCATGGTAAAGCTTACTGATTGCTTTCAAGGATTTCTCTCCCTATCACCAAATTTCCATAGTAGGCATAAGAGGGAAAAGTGTCACCTTGGCTCTTAGAACATGTCATTCTTTTTCCAAGGGCAGAAAGTCACTGTCCTTACAGCCACTGAAGAGCCTGGTATCATCTAGCTTGAGTTTTAAAACTGGCAGCTTTATTTTCATGTTACATTTACAGTCTTGAGTGAGACTTGGGGTTCTTCAAGAACTGTGAGAGCACAAGCATAACCCAAAGGTAAATGCTGTCAATTTTCTGCCATTGTTGGGTATTCGTGTATAGCATTGCAATCATTTCCCTTCCGGGTAGGCAGTCTCTGTGCTTAGATTAATCTGTCCATGATACACATACTGTTGTTGTCTGCACAGCATGGTGATTTACACAGTTAGTTGTAATTTTATTTGTTTGCCTAGTTGTTTCTGTTCCCAGTAATGTCTCTAAAGGAGTAGTTTATTTTCATAGAGTCAGATTTTGAATGTTATGTCGATTAGAATAAATAGATAATTATCTTCAGCCCCATAGGTTAATACATCTACAATGAATTGGTTTGTTGTTTTTTTCCATCAGGCTAGGAGACTTTTTGTTTCAACATCAGTACTAATGCATTCTAGAAGAGGAATGCATGTCATGAAATCATGACTCCTGGAATCAAAGGGTTAAGCTCAGTGTGTGCCAAGCCTGTTGTATAAATATCATGTTGTATGGAGTGTTGAGTTGTTATGGTAAGCTTTGTTTATTTAGCATAAGCACTTCACTGAAGTATAATAATTTGATAAAATTTGGGGAAAGTATACACTTAAGTTTAATTACTTAATTTTTATTGCATTGGTGCATAACATCAGAAGAACCACTTTCTTTTTAAAGACACTCAAAATGCAATAATTTAGCATGAAAATTTAGCATGAGAAGATATTCATAGACTCTTTTAACCTACTCTCCTTGCTTTACTCTCTCCTAGTTTGGTCATCTCCCTTTGGATCTTCATATGGGCCTGAATTTAAAATTCATTGCACATAATAAATAAGCAAACATATCATTAATATTGTAACCTTTAGTTACTTTTTTAAACATATATAAGGAGTTGATGAGAGATAAGAAATAGGGAATGTGAGAAAAAAGAAGCAAACCCCACTGCTTTTAAATTATATCCTCTGATTTTATGCACTTTGACTTGAGCTGTGCATGCTTAATGTCAGTCAAAAAATTGCCATTTTACAAACAGCAAAAGAACTTGCTATGGTTGTAACCTAGAGAGCTTGCTTTGCATTACATTGACAAAAATAGAAATAAATCTAACTGGTTTAAAATTCTTTTTTCATAAACTTCATGTTACATTTCTGTTTATCTAATGCATGTTGCTAAGCATAAGAAGTAGGAGGATTTTGTACGTGGTAGAAAACACTGATATAGAAAGATGCAAATGCATAATATGTAGTGTAAGAGGAGAGTAGTGATAAACAGTCTTTCTCCCTCTCGAGTATAATTCTAGAGGAAATGCGTGGCCTACATATAAGCAAACATTGAGGCTTGGGGTAAATTAAATTTAGAAGACAGCTGCTGGAAAATCGTGAGTCCCATTTTCCCTTGTAAGTCTATTCAGAGGAATATGCAGTTATCCTCTAAGGTGCAGAAATTTGCATCGGTGATATCCACTCTAAAGACAAGGATAACCCCAAGAGATGGAAAGAAGGCAAGGAGTTGTTTTTACATAAGGTGTAGGGGGAAGGGAAAGGAGAAGTATCTGTGTTCAAGCTTATATGATGTAGAAAACAGGAGTTCCATTAAGAAAGATGTATAAATAAAATAATAAAGAAAAAAAACTGGACATTATTACCTTCATTTACAGTGGAGGTGTAAGTATTTCAAACTTGCTGGGAAGTTCTTATTTATGTAGATAGAACTTGCTCCAAAGACTTGCGTCCTGTCTTCAACAACCTTTTCTACTCATGAAAACCCATATTTTGCATCATGTCCCATCTTGCTGTAAAATCTTTTAATAAAAGATATACTTTAAGTCACATTTTACTCTTGAAAACTTCCTATATTAAAAACTTACATCTATTAAGAAAGTGGCACTAGTTAGCATGGTTTCCTTTTTAACTGAAAGTATATATGCATCACCTTAAGGTTTTATCTCTTATTGTCATTTTCAGGAATATAAAATATTCCAGCTAACCTTATGTGTGATCTTTGTAACATGCAAAAATTTTAACTAGCAGTCTTCTAACAGAAGTTATCACATAATAGATTCATCTGTATCTAACGGAGACAAAAACCCCACGAACAACTAGCTGATGCAGAGATCACATCTTTATCCTGACAGCACTCTTGCAGTATTGTAAAATATTGCAACATTGTTGCTATATTATATTTTGGATTCAGAGGAAAGAAATATTATGCAAGTTCTGTTTACAGGTATTGAATGTGCAGAATACTAATTAGGATTATTATGTGATCAGGGATTTCAAGAGGCATTTTAATGTTAAACATATGTCTGTGCAGAATCTGATGTGTCAATCTGTTACCGTGACTGTCCAGGAATTGTCACCTACATCACTGGAATGTCTTTCCTTTCCCCCTTTCTCTCTTGTTGATTCTGGTACTTCTAGAGAACTGGGAGTAGAGGGAGAACACACACTCCAGTGCTTCATTCAGATTCAGAAAGGCAAACCTTCAGAGAGAGTGTCTAGGTCTTTTCACAGCAGCTTTTACATGGCAGACCAGCAAACTCCTCTTTCCCTCACAGTAGAATCTGCAGCCTGTCTGACACCAGGAAATAATGCTGTGTATGGGGTGAGTGGACTGGTTTTTATATTCTGAACTATAGGAATCCCCGAGTCCTACTGAGAAGTTTATTTGCCTTCTTGAGCAGCTGGAAAGCTCTGTCCCTCACTGGCCCTCGCAGCGCAGCCAACACGCACGGCTGCGACTGCTCCTCTTTGGGCTGTGTGAGTAGTTCCACTGCAGAGCTGGGAGGTGTCGGTTCCCTTGAGCCACTTCTCCAGGCTCTTGCAACGGGTCGGATCAGACTGATTCTCTTACCAGCTGGCTCATTGCCCAGAAAAGCTCATGAAGAGCTGAGAGGGAGAGTGTGAATGGTTCCCCACTCAGTGTGCAGCTCTGTTAAAGGGTCTGCTCCCAGGCAGGGCCCTAATTATGCCAGTTTAGGATCGCACCACTCAAGCAAGGCTCTCCTGATACTTTTGAATTTGAAAAACACATTAGTGTACATCGATTTAGAAATTACCAAAGCTGGAAAAGCAACTAAACCAAATACTCTATGAATGCACTAGATGGGGGTAGATATTGCAGAATTGTTTCTAGTTAATTTATTACTGAGGAAAGTATCTTTTTTTTTTTTGTTTTCCAGCCAGAAGGTTTTTCCTTTCATCAGGCAGTAACAAAGTCAAGAAAATTTTTGGACAAAACCAAAGTTCTGTGACTAAACAATGAAGGTTTTCCAGTGAATAGTAGCATATGCAACTTTGCACATGAAATTTCAGTTTCTCTGTGGCCATTCAAGGCATTCCTTGAGCTGATTTCTTCACATACTTTTCAGATTAATTTTTGCTTTGTGAATTGAATTGTTTTCTTGACATTTTCTAATTGTTAGACATTATATTATGGTGTCATAGTTGTCCAGTTGCTTTACCAAGCAAGCTGACTTTACTGGGGGTGTGAGGAGATGGCTAATCATGAATCTGAATGTATGCAAGATCAACATAGGTGTTAATTTGCCATCATTTGGGGTGTATACATGTAAAATTGTGTTAAAAAGTGTTAAAATTATCCAAATGTTCACACAGTATGCAGTAATACTACAGAAGAGATGCATGTGAGTATGTGTGCTGATGGAAAAGCAGTCACACAGTGGAGTGGAAAAGCATATCAGCCCATCCTGTTGTGGAAGGAGGTTGTCAACAATTGCCACTTTGATG
Source organism: Aleadryas rufinucha (assembly GCA_013397815.1). Taxonomy (NCBI): domain Eukaryota; kingdom Metazoa; phylum Chordata; class Aves; order Passeriformes; genus Aleadryas; species Aleadryas rufinucha. The sequence continues at coordinate 294,587 of VZTH01005518.1, forward strand.
TTTTAACTCTTTTTATGCCTTCTTATGCTTCTAATATTTTCTTGAGACAGACAGATGAAGGTCTTATGAAATAGAATTAATGGTGAAAAATTTACTAAACACTACTTCAGTGCTTTACTGCTTGATTATGTGAAGCTTTGAAAAGCAATTGTATAATAATAATATGTACAAAAGGAACTGTACAGTGTTTCAGCAACATCGATATGCTTCAAGGATCTTACCAAGAACTTGAAGTATAAATGAAGAATGAGATTTTCCCACAAGTGTTCACAGTAAATCCATTTATTCAATAAATATACTTTTAGTCTAATAGGAAAGACGGCTTCCATAGTATTGAGGAGAACCAATACAGTAACCCAACAGGTGAGAAGAAAAAATCAAAATCAACTCTCTACTTGCAGAAGTGATTTCTAAGTTGATGCAGCTGTAGTTTAGTGCACAGATAGCTATGGGCTTGATGCTTAGGAATAATCAAATTTCCAAATGTAAGTAAAATATTTCCTGATAGAAGATTTAGAGTGAAATCATAGGCAAAACAGTGTATATTTCTGTTTTAAGAACAGAGTAGGGTACCATGAGAAGCCTTGCTTTGAGGGCATAGTATCTGAAGGGGAATTAATAATGCAAATTCAGAGGCAAATTGTGATTGATGTTGGTGTATACAGAAAAACATCTCTTGATTAGAAACGGTTGAACCCATACTCTGGATAAGGAAGAAAAAATGCTGAACTCCAAGCCTTCCATAGCAATAGGGGGCATGTATTTCACCCACAAAAAACAAAATAGGAAGAAGGGGTTTACAGGAGGGCTGGGCTGTTGTACAAGATTCATATCTTTCAAAAATTTAATTTACAAAGTAAATTCTAATAAATGTTAGAAAATGTAGCAGAAAATATGATCATGTGCCTAAGAACAGAGAAAATTTTTTTTTCTTTAGTCTTATGTCCATCACCTCAATGAAAATGGAAAAGAGAAGCTCAATGTTTTGGTCACTGTATGACCACGAATGACCAGAGATGTAACATAGGTGAGAAAAATAAGATATTATCTTAAATTTAAAACAGTGTTTCCAATTAAATAGAGAAATATTCCAGTTTTTAAAGAGGTCTTTGCGATATCATGTGGAATAATGGAGATATGCAATCCACCTAATCTCTGGTGCCTTATTGGTATATCAGAAATGTACTCCATCTTTTTCTGCTGAAAGATGCAGGGTTCTAGTACCGATACCCTGAACATCCATGGAGTGAAGGTGTCTCACTGTTTTGACTATGACTGATAGCTTGGCATGCTTGCTATACACCTACAGTGAGGTTGTGTAAATTCTGGATATATTTTTATGTTATAAAAGTCCGAGAAAGTTTCCTCCAGAAAAGGTGAATACAGGCTGAAACGTTGGGATTGCTCTGCAATTTGTGTCAAAAATCAAACGTTAGGAATGAAGAAACATCTTTCATATTTCTTTAAAATAGTTTTAAATACAGTAACATGCAACTCAGGTAAGCATGAATGAACTACAGAAAAGAAAGCTTTTCACTATTCAGAGAAAAGCGTTCTGAAACATTTTTCTAGTAGAAGCACTGAAGCCAATAGCCACCACCCATACATTTTGCCTGCTTAAAGTTAAAGCTTGACAACTTAGAAAGGGATTTACATGACGTGAATTAGAATAATAAAACGAAAAGTAAAACTCAGAAAGTCTCTTCTAGTCCTGTAGTGTGGTGGGATTTTTTGTTGTTGCTGTTTTCTTAAAAAAGGAAAGGACTCATTGAAGCTATTCTAAAGGGATTTTAATGCCTTCTAAAGTTTCAGAATTTACATGAAACATCCTAAAGAAAATGATAGTTTATTATTTTTTCAGAAGTCATTTTTATTTTCTGCATATTTATGTCCTGTTTTATGAATAGAAAAGACTGAAGACTGGATAGTAACTGGCATTTAGTAAAATTCAGGTAGCATCCTAAATTCACAACATTTCATCTATTTAAATTCACTTTCATTGTATGACCATTTTGGATATTTTAATCCTCACTTGTTAGATTACAACAAAGCATTTCTATGAGCATAATCTAAGTAGCTGTAGCTTTCCCATAATTTAATATAGTCTGGACTTTTCAGGCTGTTAGATACAAGAGTGTATTGACTTCTTAATTATCAGTAAGACTTGTAAGAAATACCACTGAATTAATAAATATGGATATTTTTAATAGGAAGGCATTCATTCTAAAAGTAACTTGCTTTTCATGGCAATAAATACACTGAAACAAGAGTCAGAATTTATTAAAAAAAACGCATCTAACTTGTAAAATATTTTTTCTTCCAAAAATACCCACTTTCAGAATGTTTTAGAATGTTTATAGTGTTGAGGTGATTGTCTCACAGTGCCTGAAAATAAAGTGAATTAGTCTAACAGCCCACTTATGAGATCATTATTATTGCAACCATTTTAAGGTCTGTCATATACTATGACCCGATAAGTCTCAGAGTCAAGATTAAGAGAGGGGGCTCTTTTCCACATTAAGAAAAGTCATGCTAATTTAGCATCCTGCAAAATAGTTTAGTCTAGATTTTTTTTTTTTTTCCAGGTGGGGAATACTTGGTTAGAGTTCTTTGAGTGAGTATTCAATCATTGTAATTGGGCTGGGAGGGTACAGTCTGTACTGTAATACTCCAGCCATACCTCTAGAAGCAAATAATTATGACTTTGTGTATTATTCTTTAGGATATTTGTAGTTAAGAAACATAAATGCGATTGTATCAGCCTTAATAGCTTTAATAATAGTGTCCTAAAATGCATCCAGAGATAATACTGTATCAGCAGCTGTTAAGACTGATTTCCTAATCCTCTGGGGTTTTGGTAACATTGCCAAGATAAATTGAAATAGTAAAACCTACCAATTGATTATAGGGGTTGGACTGTCAAGGTAAAATATTTATCTAATTTTGTTTGATTTATTGAATATTTTTATTTTTTGACTGTAAGTATAGTAAGTTACTAGAAGTGCTTTTAGAAGGGTTTGGATACAGTCATGGCATCATCTTTAAAATGAATTCCAGTGTTATGAAAACCCACCAAATGATTTGATAATACTTCTAGTATATGTAGAATAATTTAAATTTTTGAAGTGAAAACTCTAAGTAATTTTAGTGATAGCAGAATTGGACCCATTCTTGTAGTTAAGGTGAGATCTAATGTATCAGAGATGCTGTTACACCACATCATTTACACAAAAATTGATTCTCAATTAAACTTCTGTGAATGGCAAAGATTTTAGGAGGAACTCATAAGCAGAATCCTATTTCAGAGAAGAATCCTTGTTATTTAAGTCACTTTTTCCCCCTGTAAAACTGTCAACAGAAATTCTAAAAAGATCATTTTTTATTTTCCTTGTCTTTTCCTTGGTGATTACACATCATTAGCACAGAGCCTTTAGAATGGAGCCACAAAAATGGTGAATACATTGTTCTTCCTCTTTTCATTCAGGAACATTTATTGTTGTGGTATTCATTTCATTACATATAAGCATTTTTAGTTTCGTTATTAATTATTAGTTTTAAATGTGTTGTACACAAGAACGGTATCTTTTATAGAATCATAATTAGTGTGCTTTCTCTCTTAGATAAAAAACAGTGAGAAACTTCTGTTTTTGACAAACACTGGTCTAGACACTTGGCTAGACTAGCAGTTCATGATCAAAAATCCATTGGTTTTAAACTAAAAATGCATTCGAGTTCATCCTCAGTATTGATGTCGTTATATGAAACTTCTATTTTCATTCTTCTTACTATTGTAGTTATGAAAGCTTTGTCTTAGAACTTTCAGTCTACTTGTATTATTAACTGTACAAAATTTTAATGTGACTCAGATATCCGGAGAGCATACAGTGCATTCGGGCACTACTAACAGAGTGCAAGGAGGGAAAAAGAACCGCAGAGACCCGCAGAGACATGCATCACTGACATACCTATTCAAGTGGGGCTGAACAGCAGGCAGCTAGTTTATACTTGTACATCTCTGACTGTATTTCATGCCTAACTGTGTGAGCACAAGGAATAGGTATATATTATTCACACTTTTAAGGGAATACCAAAATCCATTGGCTCAAGTTTTGAATATTTCTTGGTATAGGAGACGGAGATATGATCCGTACAGAGCCAAAGATATCTCTGCTCTTTTATCATCGCTCCAGCTCTTGTAGTTCTTCTGAGGGTCCACAGGATCTAATTGTTCTCTTGCAGTTTGTGGCATAAAAGACATGAAATTAAGCTGAAAGGATGATGTAGGTTTTCAAGCAACATATATCCAAGCTGGGAAACACATCTCAGTATTCGCATGTCACTGTGCTTGTTCTCTTTGGGCACTGAGTATTGACCACTGTTAAAGGCAGCCCAGTAGGCTAAATGATAGTTTCGTGTAATTCATTTTGCCATTTTTCTGTCTTTTTGAGCAATATCCAGAAGCCAGTGTGGGTTTTTTTCTGATGACGTGCTTTTGGCCATTCAAGTGAACTTGACTTCCCTCCAAGAACAGTCTTACTTCACCATCAAACTTCACATTTCACAAATCGTAGTCCATTGGACTTCTCACAACTGCTTTTAGTCATGCTTTGAAGATTGAAACCCCTACAAATATCTAACCTTTCACAGTTCAGCCTCTTAAGGAACAATTATCTTTGTGACACAATGCTGACATTAGGGTGATGCAGTATGCATTTTACTAGCCATAATTACTTTGCATGGTGGTGAAAAGATTGGATTAGTATGATTAAGCTCAAAGAAAATAGTTGGGTCCTCAAACGATTTCAAGCTACATAGCCACTTTTTACCACAGGGTGAATCAGATGCTCAACGTGTGTCATGCTCTGAAAGCGATTAAAAAGGGGCCTTCAAAAAGAGAAAGGCAGTACCTCAGTTCCATTGGAAGTTCCTCAGAACCACTGGAAGTTCCATGGCACTTCCATGAGTTTGTATCTATGTATGTTACAGCTTTGACCATGCAGGCAGTGAAGCCCAGACCATCAGATTCCTTGTCCTATATACAGGACTTCAGTGTCTCTCACCGTAAGGAAAAGGGATCTTCCATTTTATGTCTTCAGTTCCCATTCAAATAACCCACAGTCAATAAAAAGGAGAGAAAGGGTGCCTGCATTCCATAGAAGTGAGGGAAGCATTTAAAAAAGCCTCTACAACACAATTCTTAAAGTAGGTTCCATTCTTTTGATGTGTCAGTCTATCATCTACCTTAAGTTGGTGAAAACAGCCATGAAACACAGTATCAAGGTAAGTTATAAACATAATTATAACTTTATTGTGGGCTACAGTCCACATGTAGCCTCATATAAAATGCTGCTGTGAAAATGGACAAAATGAAATTCTGTTATTGACTATCCTATTCTGAAATAAGCTAAATTTCAATTTTGTAGAAAGTTAAGTAAGTACTAAAAGAATGTGACAAAGAATAACTTAATGACAGAACACAGACTTAGCTTGAAAGAATATTTATTTCAATATGCAATTGAGGCTTTTTTGTTGTATTTCAGATACTCTGTGTGTTTCTGAGTATAGTGTTTTCATAACTAAAATATCAGATATATATTTAAAAGCTAATTGTTCAGTGTAAATCTTCCATATATTTGGTCTCACTGAGAGCAATTGTATCCCCTCTGATTTTCTTCTGGCTCGGACAAAAACAGCAATGAAATTGTACTAGGAGGTGGTGGTAATTAAAAGATATTTTGTGTTTCCTTTTTCCTAAGACCAGTGTCTGTGTTTCTACTCTCTGAGAGATCCGAGAGAGGCAAAAGTACCTGAAACAGTTATGATAAAATGGCTCACCTTAAGCATAAGACATATATGGAAGATTAGGGTATGATCTTACTCCTAGGAGGCAATTTATGATTTACATGTCTTACATTGAGGCTAATTTTAGATAAAAGATTGTGCTAGTTTTTCTGCTGATCAACTCTCCCTAGTGTAGTCATCCATCCCACGCTCCCTTTGATAAGAGTGTTTATCATTGTGAGAAAATATGAAGGGAACTGAAAACCTCATCAGGAAGAGTGGCTGCTTTTATACTCCTCATACAAACGTATGTGTACCAAACTCCACAGCATTTGCTTTCAAGAATTTTCTGAGTTTTAAAATGACAGTACAGCTTTGCATATGAAATGAAGGTGCATGAACAAATTGATGTAGGTATCATGTTGCGTCATTTGATGTACATATCAGGTTTTTTAATCTAACATTAAAAGATTTGCAATATGTTGGGCATGTTATCCAGCTTCTACATGTGCTTATATTGGTAGAATTATTTTAAAATACATTTGATAAGATTTTTGACTTTATTATTTGTTCTTTAGCAAAATCCTGATTTCTAGTAATGTTTAACATCAGTCGATGCATTTCTTCCCAACCTGGGTATTATGGATGTATAAACATTGGTTTAATGTGCCCAAGCTATTTAACTTTGATCTTTCTTATTTTCTTTTGTAAGTTTTTGTGTGACACATATGGTGTCTCGAGATATAAATATTAGTTGACATGTCTGTCTGGTTGGGTAGAACTACAGCAAACAGTGGATGCTTGCATTTTCTTCTGCTACATCAGCACAGAGAGTTTCTGAGTCATTTGGCTCAACTTCGGGGATGTTTCTTAGTGTGCTTAAAACCATGCTCAGCAAGGGCTGATGCAGTATCTCATCCAGTCAACCTATAAAATAATGGTAAAATATGGAATTTGTTTTATTTCTTTCTAGCCTGGAGAGGCTAAATATTCAGTGGAAAAAAGGAATAGGAAGAAGTTTCCCAGTACAGAGTCCTGCTAAGTCACCTAGGAAATACCAGTCATCTGTATCAAAATAAATGATTCCCAGGAGTTATGCAGCATGGCCTCTACTTCACATTGTAGAAATGTCTCTCTTTTACAAAATTTTTTTTAAAATTTTTATTTGTTTTACAATGAAATAATAGTTTACTATTAAATTAAATATATATATTTTTAATGTTGAAAATTCTCAAAATCATTTGGTTAATTCTTTACCCATTTTCATTTCTTATGACAGCTTACGGTGGTCCTACATGTTGTCCAGACTGGTTGTCATTTGTCTCTGCTGCAGTTCCCAATTGCTGACAGTTAAGATCCCTGCATGTTTGTGCTGTTAGGCTAAAACTGGAAAAGCATTGTCAACTCTCCTTGATGTTACAGCTTCAGACAGATGCTATACTCTTTTCTGCATCGAAAGAATCATCGTAACATACAACGTTATCTCTGTTGCAATATAACTTTAATATAAAAATTTTTACATTTTTTGATAACCACCAGAGGAGCTGGTTTTCTGTGTTACAAAACTCCTGAGACTGTGATGTTTCAGTGTCAGAATGGCTGAGATTGTTCAAACTTGGCCCTCCAGTTTATATTTATTTTGGTGCTAAGGGTTGTAGATGTACCACAGTATTTGATGATAGATCCCAGGCCAAAAGGATATCCAATTCTAAATACTTGTTCTGAAACACAGAAGAGTCTCATCTTCTTTTAGTAAAACTATCAGTTTAGAGGTTGTAGACAACACCCTCATTAGCAACACAGGCCCTGTAACGGGTTATTTTTTCCTGAGAAAGCTGTGGAAAGAAGAACATGGGTTGTATGTCTGTGCTGCTGATTATTCACTGAAAAAGAATTTAGCATCAGTATTAATATTGAGCATTTTGCATTTGGCATTATCCTTCACGATCATTGCTGTATCAGGCATGTGTGATGTAGTCGGTTATTTCCCACATGTGCTGCCTTTCCTTCATCTTTCTTTCAGTTTGAATGAGTTTAACATTACAGAATGGGGCCTAATGACAGTCAGAATGCATAGGAATAGAGTCAATGTCTTAAATTACTCAATTATTTCTTGTTTGTATATCAAAAAGGGGCAGCATACATGTAGGAAGAATGTGTCGTTAGTGTGAACTGTCGTTTTGATTTATCAGTCAACTATGGTTTTGTTGTTTCTTTTATGCTGCTGATACAAAACACAGAGTTTTCTAAATAGTGGAAAGCACCGATTTTGCAAGAAAGTGAAGTGGTGACCATTCAGTCCTATTTTGCTAAGACCGTAAGGATTTCATTGGTACACTGTTATTGTGCTGGGTGGTGACTGCACATGTTTTGAACATATTTCACAGGAGGTGTATCTCGTACAATAAGCTGTAAAATATTGACTATCTATGTGCTGTTCATCTAGTCATGGAAATTAAATGCTCATTGTTATAGGGAACATAGTAAAAAAAAAAACCAAAACAAAACAACAAAAGAAAGGCAGTTTTTCCTCTATATGTTATCGCTGATGGGTAGAAATTGTCCAACCAAAAATCTTTTTTCTGTGGTTCGTGTAAATTCAAAGCAAACATACAAACAGAGGGAAAAAAAAAGCTTGATAAGAAGGGTTGGTGTGTTTATGTGACTCAGTGGCATATTCATATTATGTGGTGTGATTGTTCTGCAGCTGCTTCAAATTAAGAACAGGTGTAGATGGGAGACTATGCAAATATTCATATTAATGTAATTCTCAAATTGGTGTGTTTATCAATGTGCCTTTAAAGAGTAGACCATACTCTTATTTTACATGTAAATGAGCTTTATTCTTGAGAGCTGCTATTGGATAATGAGCTTGTAAAGGAGAAATCTCCAGCATATGGTGAAACATTTCTAAAATGTGACATTTTCTTGTGTAGCAATTTATTTTTTATATATTGTGTAAACAGACTGTAATCTGCTTTGTCTTCTTTAGAAAAATATATCTATGGTGCAGTTTTAAAATCTAACTCAAAGAACTAATGAACTAATATTTCTTTTTTTCTTTTTTTTTTTTTTGACTTCGCATAACCCTTTAGTAGGACAACTTTTTATCTCCTTCAGCCATTTACTGTATATTTACAAACCTTCAGAGACTTCATGCCTCATTCACTTTAAATGTTTAAAAAAGTATACATTGGAGAGAAAATGTGTTTAAAAAGGATTTTATTTTGCAAGACCAACTCTATTTAAACAATCATAAACTGGGTCTCTGAGTTCAATACATATTTTTAAACATTATTTACCTCATATTGCTCATATGCATATACGTATAAATGATCAGCTGAGTTTTGTGTTATTTTTAGATCAGAGAGATTTGGTATCAAAGGATGTCCAAAATTAAGAAATGATGGGAATTTTTTATTTTCTTGTAATACGGACCTAGTTAACAAAATTTACCCAGTATAAAAATCAAAGAGCGCTATGAATCTATGTGTTAGTGTATTTTCTTCCTATATCTTTTGCATATGATGTTGATTAATAGAAATTTATATTCTGTTAAAAGAAAACACTAGGTACTTGGGTTTTGTATATGTCTGCATATACAAGAAAATTTTATATATGCTGTCAATGAGGTAGGTGCCATATTTGAAACTGAGGCTTGTGCACTGTGTGGGATGCTTTGGGCTGGGAATCTGGGCCAAACAGTTGAGAAAATCCATACTTCTCAGGAAGCGGAGGCTGAGGGCACTGGATGCCAACAGCTGACAACTGGGCGAATGAGACTAGAACAAGGTCTTCTTGCTTTTCTGCTTCCTATGGCCATGGCTCAGGTGGGGTTTCCTATTCATTTGCAAGAACAAAAAGAAAATTCAGTTTTGCTTTCTGGGTATGTTTCAGCAAAAAAGCAAAAATTATAGTTATTGGGTTCAATGCAGAACCCAATGGCATCAAATTTCTTACTATTTGTTATCATCAAAGCTCAACTGGTAAGTTATGAGAACAACCTAAAAGGTATGTGCAAGAGGTTTAAAGAAAACAATTCTTAATTCATTAGAGAGGTATATTCCTCTAAAGCATCCCTCAAGAAGGAGAATGACTTTATGTTTAAGAGGTGGCTTCATCCTTTAGCAAATTATTTAAAATTGCATTAATTTCCATGGTGCTTAACTGGTAACTGTTTGCTTCACAGCCTGTTAGCTTCCTATGAAACCTCTTATTCAGTTATTAGAATGCTCTTAATGGAATACAAACTATTTAAGAAAGAAAAGATTTGCAGGAACTTCATTATGTATGCTGAAGATGGTAAAGCTTTTCTTTAGGGTTAGCTTGGCTGTATCACTTTACAGTGCAACTGTCAACCAGATAAAACAGCAACCTCCTTTTCTAATCGATTTGAATTGTATGTATCATTTCAGTCGGATGTTATTGGGGAGTTAATTATCTTTGCATGTAGAAAAGTTTTTACTTCCACTTGACTGCTTGTTGTTGGAGATGTTTGCATGCAGAAATGTCATTCATGCTATGCAATATGGGTACCTTCCAGTATCACTTGTAACTCGCCTAGTTATGCTTCTGTCTCAGAAATAAAGATGCAACTTGGACATTGCTGCACAAAGATTGTGTGTATTGGAGAACTGTGTGGTTCTATCACCCTCAGAGAGAGATTGCTTTCAAAAACAGTAGGAACCTGGCCAAATCCATCTTGGCTCTATTAAAGTTCTCATGGAGTTCTATGGGAAATCTTTTAAGGTTAGGAAAAAAAAAGCCCAAAACCATGAGCAAATAATAGCAAATAAAAAGGCAAAAAAGCGCCTTTCCGTGACACTCATCACTAATATCTTTTCAACACTTCTTATACTGTGTAATTGACACTTACTTTCAGTTTGGTTTTTTTTTTCTATTATTGTGGACTAGTAGTTATTTTTACATTACTTTGTTAATAGTATGGCTCTTCTGGACACAAGCTTCAGGAAATAATTAGGGGATTTTAACAGATGAAGTTTTAGTAATTCTTTTCGTGTTATTTGTGGAATAAGAGATTGTATCTGCTTCAATGCATTGGTCTTCTTCCACAAGATGTTCCAGAGGTGGACAGATTACAGCCCTATGCATGCCTTTGCACTCTTGATTTTGTTGCCTAACTTTCTGTGAGCAAGCCTGAATAACCACCCTCACTTCTGCTATTATTTGATGAGTTAATTTAGTTATTAAAATAGGGCAGGCAGAATACCTGCATATTTGTATCCCTGTTCATCTCTATAAGGCAGTTGTGAACTAGACATTACATATATTGATTTCAAATAAAGGGATTTTTTTTACCTTTAACTAAGTATTACTTAAAAAAAAACCAAAACCGAAAAACAACAAGCCACTACTTTAGTAGTTCTTTATTATCTTTAACATATACATGTTTAAGGTAGCATTGTATGTGGAATATCAGCAATTTCCTGGGCCACAGGAAAATCATGTAAGTAGGACTGGATCTGAGCATATTTGCATCCCATTTATATCATTGTATTTGCCTAAGTCAGGACCATTGCTGTTTACATGCACAGGTCATGGTGTTTTTTTCCTCTTGGAGAGAAACTTTGGGTCCAGGAAGGGGTGACATTTTGCTTTTTGAGACTGACATTGACAAGAGATGGCATAAGTTGAGGTGCACAGATACTGGTAGTTGCCTCAACATCTGTATTATTTAATATAACATTTAATATAACATTTAATAACATTTAATTAGTCTTGCTCACATGTGCAGAATAAAATCAGTCACTGACTTGGAATCAGAATGAATCTGATGCTCAACTAAGACTGGCAAGGGCCCTCTCAGGTCTTTTACTCTCTTTTGCAGTTGAAAATAGTCCATCCACTCCTGTAACCTATAAATACTACTAAACAGGTTCTCTCATGTTGCTAAGAATCACCTAGCAACACTAACACTTTTGATTACTCTTACACTTTTCTTGTAGCATATGACAGCTGTGGTCCTTGATGAAAATCTATCAGTAGTAATAATGCCTTAGGAAATGTAAAATGGGCATTTCATGGACCTTTGTGTAGCATAGCTTCATTGACTAGCGAGCTAGACCCCACCACAGCATTGATCTAACAATCCTAAAGGGGAATTAAATTTTGAACACCTGAAAAATGAACTGTAAGCAAATATAATTGCTTAAAATTAAAACAAAAGATGTAGTGTAAAGTCAGATAGCTTATATACTTTTTATTGATAATTCTTTATGCCATATGGAACTCTGCTGATTATTCATATCAATAATACATATGAACAGATCTTACTTCTTTCTGGAATGTGTGTTATCACTTTCTTTAGTGTTTATTTTCTTTAGCAACTCAGAGAATAAGGTGAAACGTTTTGGTTGTGTGAGAGATGCTGTTTTCATTCAGTTCAAGATTTTCCTGTGCCTATATTCAGTTAAGATCTCCCATTTTTGTCTTATTAAAGGATCACTATATTGTAATCCTTTTATCTTCTTTGCATTGCTACTCTTTTTCAGTAAAGGAGAAAAAAATACTGAGAAGAAAAAGCGATCTATCTCTGCCAAAGCTCAGGCCACTGTCCCTCCATGCATTAGTCAGCAAAATAGCTTGTAGAGCAAAAGACTGGTTGTCCATCTTCTCTTTGGTCAACAGCTGAAGCTTTAAAGAAAGAAATTTGAAAATGCTATTGCAAATTTATGTACTATGCAACTTTGTCTACAGCTCACTGGCTAAGCTGAACGATTGTTACCTCATAAAGAGTACTCACTTCAAAGTTGTACACAGAATCACAGATTTGTTCTTTGAAATGTACTTTCTCTTGATAAAGCGTGGCCCCTTATTCCTTTTCTTTCCCCCATTCAGGAGTCTAATTTTAGGACCAGACTTTCAGTTAAGTTGAGTACCCAGGACTCCATCAACATCAGAGTAAGCTGCAGCTGCTCAACACCTCTACAGATGAAACTGAGAAGTGTTTAGGATAATTAATGGCTACAAATTAGGCTTAAAAAAGGATTTTTTTCTTCACAGACCTCATCAGATTTTGTTCCTATTTATGAGGCATTATTTATCTTTTTCTAGATAAATAGGATGATAGGGGTTTTTTTATTTTTATTTTTTCCATTTATATTGTATATTCTGAATTAAATAACAGTTTTTGAGGAGCTGGTGGATATTTTGCCAAATTGTTCTAAAATTATGTGCGATGTTTTAATTTTAACCAAAGTTACAGCTGCAGAGCTGTAAAGCAGTCAGTTTTCCTTATTATGACTAGTTCTACAACTTGTACTGTTTTAAATTGCCTGCAATTAGCATATTTCAACCTTATTTTTAGGTTTAAATTGCAGTGTGAGAGTGTGCTCTCCTCTTAGCTAATTAGTGCTATCAAGGAACAGTAGGTTATCTCATTAGTACCATGTGCATTTAATTAAAGAAGAGAAAATTGGAGTTAACCTCATAGTTAATATTTTCACAGAGTGCTACAATGCCAACACCTTCAATTGGAGTCACACCCCTGTGTATCTAATTATTCACTGGTGCCATATAAGGTTAGTAAGGATACCACCATGCTGTTGACAAAATAATTTAGATGGAAATCTGTTTGCTGGTTTCTGATATGAAATTCCAGTTAGAGCAGATTATTTTTATTTGAGTACGTTGGGGTCACAAAATATTTTTATGATCATCCTGTCCTCTCTGTTATGTTCACACCCAAACCTAGGAAAGGCCCAGAGCACGTGAGGCACTTAATCTCAGGCAAGTGGTCTCTGATCCTCATCCATACCTTGCAGGTGTCATAGCAATCTGGATATAACCATTTTATTTTGGCTACAAGTATTGCATAAACCAGTACAGTTATACTGTACTCATGGAAATAATAATACACAAATGGGACCAGAATACAGGTACCTACCCTTTGTAAATGTGCTCAGAATTTCTAATGTCTTGCTTTGCTTTCCAATTTTCTTTTCCAGCATGCTGCTTCACATACTTCTAAAGGGCATGATATATCATGGAGAAAGGAGCCTTCAGCTCCTTTAGATTTCAGTGAAGTTGAAGGTGCTTATTGTTTCTACTCTAGGCACTGCAATTTGTGTCTGTCTACCCACAGAACAGAATTTTTTTGATGTATAGCACAGTATATATTTAAAAGAAGACAAGAAAAAGGAAACAGTGTTTTGGTTTTTTTTAATGAATTTGTGATACTAGCGGTTGGGCCTACAGTTTCTAGTCTTTAGTTACATGAAGTAAATCTAAGTTCTGTATTTCAGTTTCGTCTTGGCAAGCTATGCTGGATGCCCATAACTTGAATCTCTTAAAACATCCATGTAGTGCTGATTTAACAAGCTCTTGAGATATACTTAATTTTTAATATTTGAATATTCCCATTACTGGTGTAAAAAAGAGTTACATTTGTCCTGGAATATTTTAACAGTTAAAGATCGACACCTTTTTCACTTTGCTTGTCTAATATTGAACAGCTCAGCTTTCACAGAGCCACAGACTCACCAAGTGCATTTATCTTCTGAATTTTTTTGTCCAGTGCTGCTAATGTGACAAATAATTTCAAGCAAGCCATTCTGTGATACAGTTTTCCCATCTGTAAAATGGAAATTCCATTTCATGCAGGAAGATGATTTAAGTGCAAATAATTGTTTTTTGCACAACATTCAAGTACAAAACCACCTTGTGCAAGAGTATATCAGTGCCAGATCAACTTCACGTGAAGTGCATGTAATTATTGTATCTGTGGGATTATAACTGAATCCTTGAAGGAGGGGTTTTTCAGAAGTCTTCATACTAAATCAAGTACTTTCTTCTCTGTTCTTGCAGATTATCTATCTCAAGTGCTTATACTGGCACATACATGGGTGCTTTAAATAGTCACTTTACAAGCTTACTTAATACCAACCACTTTGACATTTAGCACTGCTGTTCAAATGAAAATAATAGCTGACCTTTTTAAATTTGGGGTTTCTTTATTATTTTATAGTGAAGTAGAAAAGAGGCTCTTCAAACATTGGTACTTTCCCATATTAGCTTTCCAAACTGATGATCCTTCAGGATCTACAGTAAGTTGAAAGGAATCCAGTGGCAGGGTGAAACTGAAGTTGGTCAGTTTGACAATTGGATGAAGTTTCCATGTGAAAATAAATTAAATCAGTATTCACTTAGCTAACTTGTGGTTTATATATTGCTGCTAGAAAAATGTGGAATTATATGATAGATCCATTTATCTTTTTTTTTCCTGTCTAAATAGATATAATTTTTTTTTTTAATATGATACATTCTTCAACTGTCAAGGTGCATTTGAAAATGCAGAAATTACACAACTTTTCTAGGACCTGTAAGGGAGAGTTCAGATTACCAAAAAAAAAATTAGAAATAAAAGAATAATGAGTTTTCTGTCCTCCATTCGTGTTTCAAGAAAACTACGTGAAAACATGTCATCAGTGTAAGTCACTAGCCTGACTTCAACCTCTACCTCTGTGTAATATGATGTGAAATAGGGACTATTTTCATTTGTGTTGGAGAGAAACTGCAGCTCAAATTACAGCCGTTGGTGATATCATTGTCAACTCCTTGAAAAATCTTGTTCGGCTCTATCAAGAGCTAATAAAGACAAGGTCTACATGGTGAATAAGCAATGAACTGTGTTTGGTTTTGGTTTAGAACTTCAGAGTCTCAGCATATCTAGTGGCTGGACCTCCTTATAAATATCCACACAAATGTGTGAAGCACAGATCAAACTAGGAATGAAATTTTATATAC
This sequence comes from Aleadryas rufinucha, assembly GCA_013397815.1. Taxonomy (NCBI): domain Eukaryota; kingdom Metazoa; phylum Chordata; class Aves; order Passeriformes; genus Aleadryas; species Aleadryas rufinucha. The sequence goes on from VZTH01005518.1 coordinate 310,133, forward strand.
TCATTTCCAAAACCTGCATGAAAAAACATCTAAAGCAGAACTTTTCTCTGGAGAATTTGTCAGAAAATCCAAGTCATTATTTGTAGCATCTTTGATGGACTGCTACCAGTTTGATCTTCCCCAACTGTAAAAATACTTGGTAGAGTAAGGACTTTTATGGGTAAGCCATTAAATGATAAAGAGGTACTTTTAAAACCAAATTTTCTACATATACACTTCAATTACATTGTATAATATTGCTGTTAATTAAATATAGTTGCTACTTTCTTTAAGTTTTTTGCCTAGAATTGTGATCTTTTTATCTTTTCGTGGCTCACTACTGAACTTAATAGTAAGGTCGCAGGTTGGTTTGGGTTTTTTGGGGTTTTGGAGGTTTTTTTGGTTTGGTTTGGTTTGAATTCCTACAGCTTCGTTTATTCAAGTTTATTTTTTGGTCACGTGGTTTTTCCAGGGAATATATTATTTATTTTCCTGGACTTAGTCACTTTCTTACAGTTTGAACTGACAGAATATTAAAGTAAACAAATTGTGTTTTTCTGAGGAAAGTGACCAATAAGCAGGGAGAAATATTTATAAATCAGTCAAAGTTCTTTATTGGTGTATTCAAAAGATGAGAAAGAAGTATTCCAAGATAAAAACAACATGAGCTCTGTGTTTATGTAAAATATCCTACATTATTTGTCAGCTTGGATGAGGAAAGTACATATAATACAATTGTAAAATTGTCACTTCTTGTTTTGTTCTGCCTCCCTGTATAACTGCAGAGCTACGAATGTCTCTACCTCTTGAATTTTCTTTGCTGTATTAAGTTTCTTAAAAGGAATTTTTTTTTTTTTAAATCACTCTTCACTTCTACAAAATTTAATTTACAACTGCATAAAGGAAATTACTGTAGTTTAGGCAGTCAAGCATTTCAACAGATCCCTAGAAATGTACAAAGGAAAGAATGATTATCAGTCCTGAATTGTGGATTAAGAGGATCATACTACACAGAGTACTGTCTAAAAGTAGCAATTTAATAGAAAATGTGGATGTTCATGTGAAGAATGTCTCTGAGGTTAAAGATAGTGTTTAAAACATGATTTATTATTATTATTATTAGGTAGAAGGATTGCCTAGAGATGCTAGTCTTGTGAATATTTTTATTTAACATTACAGGCAGCTTCATTAGGAGTCTTAGAGACATTCTTTACATGTTTTGGTTTTGGTTTTTTGTTAATCTTTTGTAAAAGGGGAAATTTCATTAAAAAAGGAAAATTCTCATTTTGGACTGCAGAAAATGTACTGAAAATGTATTAAAAATGTACACGAACTCCCATCAATGTCTATGTTACAAAGCACAAATAAGCTGTAATTCAGGAAGTACCATTTATGTGTATATAAAGGGAAGTTTTTAAAAATCGCAAGGCAAGTGAGGTTTCTGAGGTACTAGAATACATTCATCATACACAGTTCCTGATGCCTTTTTTCCCCATAAACTGGCACTGCTTTTTGAGTCATGTTGAGGGGAGAGTGCCTTCTTTGAAGTCTGCAACAGGAGGAGAGATACTTTTAAAAACTTAATATGTGTGTTCTTGTCCTGTAAACTTGGGTAATACTTCTGCAGAAGACCCTCAAGCAAACCATTTAGTGGACAAAATCAGCACAGATTTTCTCTAATTCTGCCTTTTTAAACCCAGGGATAACCTAGTCCATTATTTCAAATGTCACCTCTGTGTTAACTCACAATATATCCCAGGTAAGGAATATCACACTGTGCATAAGTTTTTTCAACATTTCATTTTGTGTCAGTAGAATATTTGAGAAGAGTTTCCCTGAACAGCCAGCTCAAGCATAGTCTGCAACAATAAAAAATTCAATGGAGTGTTTTTCCAGAGATATTCTCCCTCCTGCTGCAAATAAAATCATCACTTGATGGCAAAGTGATTTCTTTTCTCTCAAATGCAATGTAATTTATATCAAGCAAGCAGTGAGTTTTATCCATTTATAGCATTTGAAGATTATTTTTGTATCCAATACGAGTATTTTTTTCATGTTTTGGTCTTTTGTGTACAGCTACATTACTTTGATTTTTAGAAGCTTACCTAAAAATATCTTTTGCTAAATTATAGCTAGGTTTACTAGTTACTTAATAAATTTTTTTCTTCTTTTCAAATTGTGATCTATGGCTGAGTATCTGGTGCTTTAGTTTGGGTCTTTTCCCTTCTTTTTAATTGTTGTGGAAACCAACAAATGGAATAATAGAAGCTGATTAAGGAGGAGCATTTGGCATGTTATTGATAGGAGATCTCTACAGAATACCTGAAGAATATATAGAACTCTATAGTCTATATAGAATACCTGAAGGGATATATCTGAGGACGACCTGCTGCATTTTCTCATATAAATTAATTTTTTTTTCTTCAACTTTAAATATCAGCTGTAAACAGGAATCCACATCCCCACTTGTAAGCCTCTGAGCATGTCTGCATCCTCGTGGGGTACAAACATGCTTTAGTGTTGTCAATCACATAATGTGAATTAATAAAACACAAATACTGTCCAATAGATCATGAAAAGAGCAAATGGAACTTGGCTGTTCTAAAGTTTAAGTTTAATATTTCTAAAAAAATGAACAAATTTCAATATAATTATGGTTTTAATGAATATTACATTTCATCTGATTTAAATTTCCATAGCTTTTCTGGATGAAACTCAATCTTTTTTTTTGCTTTGTTTTAATATAAGGTAAATCAGTTGCTTACATGTAGTTTAAACTTACTGTATGTTAATATTCAGTTTTGTGTTGACTTAAAAACATATTGCTGAACAGGCTGATAGCTAAGACGGTACACAGAGAAGAATGTGTTGAGCCACATGCCTCTTGAGAACTCTGATGGAAGTTCACCTGCTCTATCTCCATTTATGGCTTTGAAAGGGTTCCCCATAGAGTTAAGAAAGCAAGGTGATTTTAGAAAAATATAGGTTGGAAACAAATAAGTTGTTACCTAAGAGGTGGCTTAGAACGCCAGCTAAAACATTTTAATGTTTTAATTACAAAATAAGCGGTGATTTTTGCAATAAAATATCAAGGGTCTTATCATTTAGGTTCAAAACATAATGCTAAAGTAGTAAGATTAAACAAAAATAGTACTAATCAGAAGGAAAAAATGTCTACAGACTAATCTATATAGGATTTCATTTTTTCCTTAGTTATTTTATGAAGCACAGATTCTTCAATATCTACATGACCCATATTAGGTCCCCTAAATGATAATGCTTAATATATTTAGAAAACACAGAAGTAAGGGTTTATGGGTTTATGTTGATCTTTGTTTCTGTCACTAGGCTTTTGCTCATTCTTGGAACGCTTTAGAGCCATTTGAGTTTTCAGTTTCAATTTACTCTGAAGTTAGCTCTGCATTCTGTACAATGCATTTTGCATTAACTCTTGTTTATGCTTAACACAGTAATGAACTTTGCCATGAGATTGGTTGAGTCTTGAGTTACTTGTTGGTCAGTTGTTGTTTGTTGGGCCCTATTTCCACCATTATTAGACAATTCTTAGTATTTCTGAGTGCAATATGCCAGTCACAAAAAGAAAAAAAGCCAAAAATCTAAAAAATATGTCAGAATTTGTGTTAATAGTGTTCCCACATTTTGTTTCAGCTGCATTAGAATAGCTTTGATGTAGTGCTAGGAAATAACAAGAAAATAAAGCTGGGTGATGTCTTAGAGCAGTTGTATATATTTTAAATATCATCAGATGTTGTTGGTAAAGCAATAAGTACACATTGCCCTTGACTCTCCAAAAAAGAAGTCTAATTCAGTTCCTGTTCTTAACAGTTGCTGTGTTTCTTAACCATTAAGCAGAACAATAAGAATCTGTTTGATAGGTATTTAAATACGTTTACACAAAAGTGAGAGTGGTTAGGTTGCGTCAAATACCTTGCCACCTCCATAATCCAAACACCATACATCAGTAACTGTTTTGGAGACATTTAAGTAGTATTTCTCTCAGATGGTGCTGGTAAAACAGCTCTGTTCTGTACTTGCAAATGGGAACTTTTAGCTTCAAGGATCACTGGCAACTTCTGTTGTGTGCTGAGAAACTTACGCTTCATACTGAGTGGTTGACAAGAAAAAAGGCTGTCTTCTTTTATGCATAACCTGTTCACACATTGCAAATGAAGGTGACTGTTCACAGCAAGTGTCCAAGGACAGATTCTTGGATATGGCAGGTTCTCTCACTTTTTATCACTCAGTTTTTTGGCTGAGCTGGCAGTGCCACTAATAAATAGCAACAGGTTTTGTGAACTATACCCTTCTGCTGGACTTCTTTTATTTTTAAGAAAATTACATTATTTCTGCTGTGATAAGGGAATTGCCACAAAAATCAGTATGAAAAAATAAAATTTATTTCATGATAAAAGCAGAAAAAAATCGTTAAAAATGTAATAGTTGAAGCTGCTCCTTTCTTTGACTTCTTTTGCTGAGACATTAACTTCATCCCTTAGCCAGTTTGTGAGCTCAGTAGGTGTGCTGTTCTCAGTAATTGTAGGGAGTTTCTCCTCTCCCAGTTCCATCCTACACTTTCTTAGTTTTATTTTTTTCCTTCTAAATGTTTCTCTGCCATTTTCTTCAGAGAAGTGTTATTATAGCTGATATAAATGATAACTCTAATCATCATCTTTGTGATTTGCACCCCAGATTCCATTCACTCTATAAAAACACTGAACAAAAAAACCAAAACCAAACCAACCAACCAAACAACAAAAAAAAAAAAACCCACAACCAAACAAAACCAAAAAAACCACCCCCAAAAAACCAAACCTATACACACACACATACACAACCAACCAAAAAACCCAAAGCCTATGCAGGTACAACTCATCCCATCTTCCTCATGCCAACTTGTGTATGCTTAGACATTAACTTCAGGAGCAACAGGAATAATCTTTCCAATTTCACATTTTTCTTCATCACTGTCAAGTCTATCAGCATGTTAGTTGTCTTAAGCTTGAAACATAAACATCTTGAATTTGGGTATCTTACCTATTTCTCTCATTCATACTAAGGTACAGCTTCTTAAGCTGTGCACTGAGCTGAAACTGTCATGCAGGTTCTCCACATTTCAGATACCACAACTGGGCTCTTTTTAGCACGACAAATGTCATCTTGTCTCATTGCTCCCAGTGTTCTGCAAAGATTATTTTCCTAACATCTCTCTCTGCGTCTTTCCCCAGTTCCCCTTCAAAGCATCAAATACAGGCAGTTTGTGTTCAGTTTTATAGTCCTTCACCGTCTGACTTCACGATACCCATTATTCTTCATAAAGTAGAAAAAAAAAGCGCCATTAATTTTCTCCTTTTTGATTTTCAGATAAGCCCTATTGTACTTTCTCCTGTGCTGTCTGTAATGAGTGTGAAGTACCTCATTATCCTCCTCCAAGTCAGTCACTCAGACTTCTCCAGTCTATGTACAGGGAACTTAGACACATATATTGCCGGCTATCATGATAGGTATTTCCTATCAGTCTGTCGCTGTCATCTCTTGTCTCACACAGGACTATCATCTCCCTCACTGTCTGTGCAATGCTGACAGCATGGTCCTGGTCAGCATCATGGGAGCCTTTGTGCACTTGCAGTGATTCCATGTTACTGCTGCTGCCGCTGCTTCCAAGTCTTCCATCACCTGTGTGATTTACCATAAGCACTGGACTTCTTCATTCCAACAGGAAAAAATATGGCCTTATAATTCATTTTTCTGCGCTACTGATTCAGCTATTTTTGGTAGTCTGCCCTTTCAGGGGACAAATCATGCTCTTCTTCTGTGGCCTCAGTTTACTGAAATTGCAGAGCACACACATCTCTATTGCATCTAATAAGACTCCAGTATTTTCAGTCTACAAGAAATATTTGTTAATGTCTCAAAAATAATGCTTTTTTTAAGGTGAGACCAAGAGAGATGATTCAAAGGACATTCAAAAAGCCATTGACACAGTCCACACAGTCCTTCATGAGTGATTATTAAGAAAACTGAATAGTTCTGGGTGAAAGTTAAAGTTCCATCATAAGTTAGAAACAAGAGACAGAAGATAGACTATGAGTATATTGGAGTATATTGTCAATTTTCAGCATGGCAAAAGGTTAACGTTTCTGTCTCCTCCTGACCTGTACATTAAATACCATTGTTTAATATATTTATTAATGAGCTAGAAAGCGGGCTGAAGGATATAGCATGTTTCAGAATTTAAAGATAACCAGAAAACTTATTTAGCCTTGTAAAGATTAGAGATGACTTTGAGGCATTTCAAAGGAAAGTGGAATAGTAAGTAAGCAAATGCCATAGTGGTAGAAGAAAGATGGTATTGGTTAATATGATACATATTAAAGGAGTAATTTAACTGCTTACACTGATGATGTAACTGTTTGCACCAATTTTTCTAAGTGTAATCACAGTGTGGTGGAGGAAACAAGCTGTCTCTTGTTATAACAAGCACATCTTTTCTCGGTCTGCAGTAAAAGGAAACAATCCAAGACTTACGAAAATTGAGAAGTGTCCAGACAAAAATATTATACCAGTTTTGCTTTGCTCTGAGATCTGATGATGTTATGTGGAATCTGGGATGTTTCATTCTAATCTAAAAGTAGCACTCAGTAGCCTGAAGAAGGAGCATTTTTTTTTCTCCCTCTCTCCACTTTTGTTATGCAGTCCAGCTATTTCAGACCTACACTGTGTCTTTAGTAACTCCAAACAAAACTGTGCTTAGAAAGCCACAGGAAAGTGTGGTTTCATATCTGTTCATATGTATCTATACGAGGGTCTGCTCTATGTAATAGGTTTTGTCAGTGAGCTATTATTTCAAAACTAGGGTAATTTATTTTTTACATAAAATATATTCTAAATACAAGTGTCATTTAGGTTGTTTCTAAAAAATATTTGCAGAAATACTAATGTTAATAATGCCAATAATAATTCCTTAGTTTAGGAGAAAAAAAAATTGGATTTAATGTTTATGGAATTTCTTTACTCCTGAAATCTTGAGTCAACAGAAAAAGCTTGTCATTTGAAAAAACTGATGGAACTTTGGTTCTTCAGGACCATGATATTGGGTTATTTGCCCGAATCAGTTACCCAAACTACGCTAGAGCTGGTTTTGTACAGATAAGTGAATTATCTTTTTAATATATGTATATGTATTCATATTCTTGTGAATTGTCTGTAGAGGCTTTTCATATTTAACTTACTTCTATAGTGCTTATTTCTGCATTAATCTCAGTCTCTCAGTCCTTTCCTGTTGTGGTTTTATGACTCTAGACTTTATTGGGAGCAAATTATACCACAGCCTCTTCATTGTTCATATTCCTGGTGCACTGTATTAGTTGCAGTCTCTCTATAAATGCATAGGAAGCTCTTACTTTTTATGCCCTGAGTCTCTTCTTCCTGGAGCAAGTACACTGATATCTTTGCACAATTCCTGCCATAAAGGTGATCCTCATTTAGTTGTCTAAATGAGGATTTTACCTGAATTAAGAATTTCAGGTGAGCTGTGCAACCTAGGAAAGCATGAGCCTTTGTATCAGCCCCCTCTCACTCCAGTCTGTCTAAGCTTGGACTAGATGTCCGAGAAAATTATTTATTTGTCTTATTTGCCAGTGTAGTCATATCACAGGTGTTCCAAATACTGTATCTACTGAGGTTTTTTTTCTTCTGTATCCTGTCTTACTGTGACTACAGTAGCCTGGGTTTGTGCATAAACTGGATTTCTACTCCGCAGAACATCTTCTGTTCTTCTAAAGAATGTGTAAATCTCATCAAATTAATAGCAGATAGGATAGGTCAGGACCCTAAAAGATGAATGGCAGGATTTGTTGGATACAATCCATAGCAACCCCATTATGGTCCAGTCAGGAGGGACATGAAGTATAAAGATTAAAACTCAAATCACAAAATCCCTTGACACTGTCCTGTTTTTTAGAAAGGACACAGTATTGTCTTCTGTTTGCCATGAATAACCTATCTGTTTCAGTATAGTCTTTATCCTAAAACTTGGAGATTAAGTCTTACTGATACTTCTCCAACCATCTTCTTTCCCTGGACTTTCTTTCCTTTTAGGATTTCATACTTTTTAAAAGAGACACTTTCTTCTTCATAGAAAATTTATTTAGGTATGCTAATCTTGTCATCGTAGACACTCTTTAAAGGACATACCTTTGCACTTCTGTAGATCCTTGGGCTAGAAGTTGTAACTAATCATACAATCGTGTTTGTTGAGAAATAAGTGTTTGAGGAACTCATAAACTACCAACAGAATGAAGAATTTAGCGATGTAAATACAGGCATGTGCTAACACACCAAGACAGCATGTCTGGAAATTCACTACAAAATAGTGATTATTCTCCAATTTCATTCAAACGTGAAATTCCATTTCACTTTTTACTTGCAATTTAAGAAGATTAATATTTTATTTACTGTGAGAAATTTCTTTTCTAAGTACACAACCAAAGAGTGCCAGTACCATTCTGTGAATCTGAACAACACCAGACTACAAGCTGAACACACTGCAGTTTCTTTCTTTATGGTGGATGGTGCACATTCGTCACCTTGTGTACTGTGGTAGGAAACCATGAAACTACAGACAGTTCACATTTAGAGTAGTGGGTCTTTTCTTGATGTGTGTGCCTATCATAAACTGCCAAGTACTTAGGAAAAAAGCCTTTTTTTTGGACTGAATAATTAATTGCAAAGAAGATGAAGATAAAATGGGAAAGCAAAACTAAAACCAAAATATTTTAGATTTTGAAAGAAGACATACTGTCACTGTCTGATGTCAGCTGTTTTTAAAGCCTGTTAGGTTGAGTAGTAATTCCAGTTAATACATATAGTTCTTTAGAACTGAAAATATTCTTCAGTTTGTCCAATTGACTAAATTTTCTCTATGAATCAGCAGACTGCTGGCTCCCTTGTTTCTGTTGAATCATTCTGCCATATTTGCGTAACAAAGGAGGATGCAATGTCAGCTACAGAAATATACTGGAAAATTGCTATATGTTTCTAATTAATAATTTCTTGCATTTGTAATTGCACAACAGCTACAGATGCTGGTAAGACCATTTTCTTTATTAAACAAATCAGCAGCAATATATATTGACTTTTTTCATTTTTTTAATATAACTTCTGGAAGAAAAAAAAACATATGAAAAAGAAACTACTTATTTCTAATTTTATTTATTATATTCATATTTTCATCAAGTTTTTCCAATGTCACTTGAGGACATTTTAATAATTTTGTTATGTGTTCCATTTTTATTGTCTCTTGTGTTTTGGGGTTTTTTTACCTCTCTTGGATTGATTTGAAAATTGTCCACTTTTACAAGTAAATTTAAATAGTAAGAGCAGTGTAAAAAGAAATCCAGGAGTGACTCTATTTCTGGAAGGATGGGGGAGTGTCCTACACAGCATTTTTCACACTTCTGAGCAGTGTGCTCTTAACATTCAGTTTAACGTTGAGACAGTCACTGTTTTCCAAGAACTGGTTGCTCAATCATTTTACCAAATGGTCACATCTTTAGGAAATGAAAAACATGCACAAGAAAGAATGACTTAGTGTTGACTTCAAAGCCACTTGTGCTTTGCAAGTTCCTTTATGTTTGGAAAAGCTGAAGAAACAATTTGTGGAGGGCCTTGCATGTGACAGCTTTTAAAGAAAAAAGAGATTAGCCACAAAGTCTCTGAATACCATCATGGGTGGGGAAGTTCAGAGGCACTTAATGCACTGTTTACTCCAGCTATGACATGCAGGTAGCCTGGGCACCCTGTGGTTGAATGTGTTGTCTTCTCATGGGGATCGCAGCACTTCAGTCATTGTGCCTGCGTCCAGGGCCTTATTTTAGTGCTTTCACTAAAGCTTTCCTTGTGGACATATATAATGTACAAGTGAAAGTGTTTCACGGTTCCACAGATGAGAAGGGAAAAGTGTTCTTTAGACATGTTGTACAGATGTGTGTCATCACTTGTGCTTCCTTGTAAGATAGGTCTAGTGTAAACTTTGTAAAGCTACAGCTGGTGATGCATGCACCATGTCCTCTAACTGAAATGTAGTCTGTCTTTGCATATCTTTGTATCAGCTCAAAATCCAGGCCTCTGCGTTCATTGTTTATGTCCAGAGAAGTATGAGTGTAGGTGATACTGAGTCAGGTCTTAACATCCTGTGTTTTGAGTGCCCACTCCAGGCATGTTACGAAAGGTGAGCAGAGTGAGATGATAAGACAGCATAAAAAAACTTGAGGTCCTCCCCTTTTACATTGTCCCAGCAATGTGAGGCTCAAGAACCCTTTGTATTCAAAATCTTGAAACTGATGTTTAATCTATGGATTAATAACTTTATGTTTTAAAATATGCAGAGTTTGGGGTTTTTCCTTGCTTGTTCTGTCAAAATTAGTGCTTTGTTTCTATCTTGAATGTATTTAGGTCCTATTTCCAGGCATTCAGTCTCGTTAAACTTTGAAGAAAGTTAAGAGAGAGCAATGTCAACATTTGTATCACAGAATCAGACTTCTCAGATCCATCTAATGCTCTTTGACTGTGTTTCAGAAGCTGCAGATCAACTTTTTCAGCAGCTGAAACCTGGCAGATTTAAATGAGATTTATAACATTATTTAGTTACAGTGAAATCATTAAGGTTCTGTATCATAATTATGAGTGATTTCACGTACCAGAAAATCTCTGCACAAAAGCTTGCAGGACGTGACTGGTATCTCCCTCTAGTTGCCTTCTCTCTCCCTCTCTCTCTTACTCAATCCATTCTCCTATTTTCCTAGACAATTACCTAATGATGTTGGGAGTAAGGGCATTATTTTCAGGATCTTGTTTGCCATTTAGCTTGGCTCTTAGAGATGGAACATACACAAATTTCTCTTTCAAGAAGATAATTTTTTTTTCTGTAATCATCTGGGAAATATCCTGGTGAAGAACTTTGTTTATATTTTACAGATATACCAAAATCCATAAATACCTTTTCTCTGATCAATGTTTTTCTGTACTGTATTGAATTATAAAAAACTATAATAGGATATACAAGGCTCACAGAAATCAGTATCACTAAGTATCACCAATGAAATGCTCAAAATTTAAAAGGTAAGGTTTTCTTCCCTGCTCTGTTGAAGTTGTTTTTTCTGATGAGTAGACAAAGAATTATAATATAGAGTTAAAACAGTTTACCTCCTCCAAAAATTTGTCTGTAAAAGTAATAATTCAGATTTATCCAGTGCATTTTATTTCTCTGTAGGAAAAAAATTGATGATGTTAAGGCTAATCAGTGCTGAGCTAATCGAGTTCTGTTTGCAATTTTATCCTGGAAATCTTCTGAACGCTGAAGTTTCTGCTGCCTTGGAAACTTAGCAAGAAGAGTTTATTTCAGACATTGCTTACTAGGATCCATACAACAACAAAAAAAATCACCTAACTTGATTTGTCCTGAGTAAAAAGAGAAAGGAAAAAGAGCCTTCATTCAATAATTAATTTTAGTACCATTTACTTCTATGTGCACACTTTATATTTAGATGCCATTTGTAAGTATCTTACTATCATTTGTTAAATTTTATGACAATTTTTACCATGCCTGATGACTGTAACTCATGCATTAAACATGCACACGTATTTTAACAATATTTGCATCTTATAATATGCTTCCTAACGACTTGTCATAGACTCATCAGTTAAACATTTATTTTACAAATGCATTTTGTAATATGCTATGGTAATAAACTATAAAAAAGGTATCGCACCTTGTAATATTTTCAGATGGATGAATAATGCATTACGAATTCTACCTTCATTTAAAACATGACCTCTATTCTGATGAAATCTGATACATTGTCTGGATTTATGGTGATCACTGAATTGTGTGAGGTGCTGTCAATCTGCTTTCTGATTAATTTTCCTAGTTGATAAATTTGAATTAATCTGTAAATATTTACAAAATAATACNTTATTTTTATCCACCTGATTAATTTAAACCAAATGTACCAGCCCCCATCAAGCTGGGAGCTAATTTTCATTCAAATAATTTCTGGAAATTGCATTCAGTTCTGAAATTGATAATCAAAATCATGATTGTTCCTTTGCTGGCTGCCTAAGTTTGTCATATGTATCTCTAAAGAGGCCTATGCTACCGACACGTTTAATTTAATGAGCTCTATAAAGATGAAGGGTACATAAATCTGGAAAATTTTATAATAAGCTATTTCACAATAAAAACCATGTTGTTACTATTTATTATTTTAAGTTTCATCTACATCTGATTTTACATACTCTTTTAATTTATGGAACTTTATTTAAACCAAAGTTTTGCTTAAGTAGCTATTGCCATCATAGTCAACCTGCTGTCTGGCTTCCTGAAACATCATGCTGATTTTTTCAATATTTTTTTTAATATGAATGTTTGTACCTAAGATTCTCTGGCTCATTTCTCTCTGTGTGCACACGCATGTGTAGATTGTAATATTTTCAATAGTTTTATTTCACCAGAGATTTTTTTCTTCAAAATTGAAGCAAAAGAAGGGAATTTGAGGGTTGCTTGGTTGGTGGGTTTGTTTAGATAGGCTATAGAGTATTACAGGTGTGTCCATACATCTGGTGATAGAACAAAATGATTGAGGAGTTCAGCAGTGTTCTTCATTAGTTACCCTCTCATATCTGAATAAAAACGGAAGTGTCTGGCAGTTTTACTTTTGCTGTTTGCCTGGAAATAGTTTTAGGGCATTGCATCTGTGTGATGCTGTCTGAATGTGTGAAGTCAATACAGAGTAGTCTGGTTTTACATCTATTTAACATAAATACAAATGACTACTTCAGGTGCATACTAAGGAGAAGTCAATGTTAGATAATTGGTCTCTTAGAAGAGGGCTTTATTGCACCAGACAATAGAAGGTTACACCTTGTCTCTGCCTTTCTCCTTAATAGTCCAGGCTCAAGGGCCTTTTGTCACCATTCATAGTCAAGGCACTTTTAGTCAACACATTGTTGTCAACACATAGTCAACACAGTTTTAAGAGACAAATTATGCAATCGGATTTAGACACCTAATTAGGATTTAATGAATTGTGCCACAGAAATGCCTATTTTTCTCCTTTGATTACTTCAGATGACTATTTCAGGTACAGATTGTAGTGCAGACTTTTTGCATTTGGTAGAGCGGTATCACCCATTACCACTTCAATTTTTTTTTCTTTTTTTTTTTTTATTTCTTCTAAATAAATTACTGCCTATGAAATGAGCTGGGCTTATTGTCAGTCGAGTTTTACCTCTTTCAACTGAGCATTTTAGACCACACTATGTAGTCAAACACACTCAGGATGGTCTAAATTCTGTTATGGCAGTCTCCCTGCTCCTAGAGAGAATAATTAATTCTGTTTCAGTTTGTTTGTTTAGGTTTTTTGCCTTTTTTTTTTTTTTTTAAGTGTTTATCATTAGGTGATTGCAAACAACTAGTTGTAGTTGAGATGTTGTACTCGGGTGATGATGTGGCTTCTATCCTATAGCATCAAGGCTAGGAAATATTCATTCTACATGGGCTACGTGAAACTTCAGACTAATCATCTAAATACTGAAATGGGCTTGATAAAGAAAAAGTATTTAGTCATTTAGTCACAAATGCTTTAGCTGTCATTTCTTCCATCCTTTGGGGGGGAATTCAAACAAAATTTGCTGTCTTTTTCTATTAAAAATATAAAATGCAGCAGTCATTGTTTTGTTGGAAAATTTTGCCTATTTTTTCCTGATGGTTGTTTTTCTTAGAATTATGTTGCATTCTTTACTTATCTTTGAAATTATGAGTTTGACTGTTTTGTTTAGTAGGAGTATGGTGACTTCTAGAGTGAATTTTATAGCAATGTTTCTAAAACTGTTTCAGTGGATTTCCTAGCTTCAATTGTGCACACTGTTTCTTTGAATACATCAAAATGCTGTAGTATCTTGGTAGTTTCTTAGTTCTCAGCTGTTATACAATCTCATCTATTATAAGTCACATTATGGTTGCACAAGAAATGCAGTAAAAATCTGTATTTTTTGATGGGAACTTCTTTTGTTAAAGTTCACTATGAAAGCACGGAGATTCCACACTTTGCTCTATTTCTTGGCAACATCATTCTTTCACATAAATCAAATATATATGATATATGTGCTTTTGTTACTACTTGCATGTTTCAAGATTTCTGTAGTTCAGATTCAATGCATTCCTCGTGTTCTTGGAATTCCTTTTGTTGATTTCAGTTATAGAAAAGCCTATGAGACATGCTCTAAAAATTTGGTTTTGCACATTGCATATATCTTTTTATATGTGATCATCCACAAGTGTATATTTACATAGGCAGCTATCATGTGCAGTCTTAGGACAGATAATAAACTGCAGAGTTGTTAATCATGCACCCTTCTCAACTGAACTTTACTAGTCTCTTTCCTTCTACTATTACAAATCCCTGCTGTTAATACTAACAGTAATATTATTTTCTCCATTCTTTTTTTTTAGTTTTGCATGTCAATTCTTCTTCCAAATGCTTTGTGATTTGTGAGCCAGAAGAGAGAATGTTTGATTCAAATTAGTGACAATTTCAGTGTCTCGCCCCTTACTGAAGCGAACAGTATGGGCTTTATATCACGAGTTAAGAGTAGATTCTAGCGGCCTAGTAGATCACACACTTAAGTCCTGGGAGGTTAAGATGCAATAGATTTTCAAACTGCAGTATTCATATGCATACAAAAGTATTTTAAAGTTATTTTGGTATTTCTAAGCTGTAAAAGTTAGCAGACTTCCTCAGAGGTACATAATTTAAAAATTACCTTTATAGACGGAAAAAAAAAAAAGCTCTGTGGTGCATTGTAATAACTTTTGAAGATTTTAAAGCTAGCTTTTTTATATGAAATTCACATTTCCTATATACATGGTGATGTGTTTTTGTATGAAGGTTCTATTCTAGTTTTGTTCGGGAGAATCTGCATAAATCATGTATGGTTTCTTCATAATGTGGCGACTCCAAACTCATACTTACAAAACCATCATACTTTTCCTATCTTGTACGGTATATAACATACATACACACTTACAGTGAGGTAGAGGATGATACTAAAAATCTCTTCCCTCTAGGCTTGAAAAATAATCAAAAAGTAGAAGACACTTTTTGTGCCTTGGGAAAAACAGATCAAGAAATTAAAACTCCAGTCATTACCAATAACCTTAAAATGTGTTTTAATGTGCTGCAGCTTCAGTTACCCTCAGCTGAAGCTTCTCTATTTTAGCTTACAGGGTCTTGTGACCTCAGCCCATAGCAGAGTTTCAACAGTAATAGCGACAGCCATCTTGGATAAATGTAAGTGAATCTTTTCCTCATTTCTATAGTTTCTCTCCCTCACATGCACTTTTGGAGTTTTGTTTTTCACTCAGGACCTAGACAGTATTCCTGACAACACTTCTGCTCAGTGCCAAGTAGCATGATTGACACAAAGTACAAGTAAAGCAACTAAGTGGGATTTCTTGCCTTTTAAATGTCACAGTATCAGACTCATCCTGTGCTTTTGAAATGCCAGTATGATGGCCATGCAAACTTTATTTTACCTGCAGCTAGCTCGATGGTTGTTTTCATTATCAGCCAGGATTAATCTGCAAAAAGTGAAGCAGTACAAAAAGATTTTGGCCATATAATCTTGTTTTAGTTAGTGCTAAGGATGAAATCTAGGAGAATTCAGAAAATATTTTTCTAAGGAAAGATTTGCCTTCTTCAATCAGCTTTATCATTTCAGTTCTGCTTCATATCAGATTGTGGTAATCCATTTCCAAACTTAGTTCTGCATTCACTAACTACTGTATAAATTTGGGGCTGGAGCTGGAGCTGGTAAAGGCTACGCATTATATATAGTGCCTGTGTAACAACTTCCAGAATTATAAGTTAAGGAATTAAGGAGGTCTGCCCACTATTGGTTTCTGAAGAATACCAAATACAGCAGTCATGCTTTTTTCAATAGTTATCATGTAGTTGTAACAGTTAGACAAACAGAAGAAAATAGAAATAGAGTTACTCATTCGGAAAATCCTGCCCTGTATGCTGATAGCCTGAAGAAGCTGGCATTTGGTAGAAATTTATAAAAGATAGCTGGACTTAAATATTCTTCAGTGTTTAGTCCTGAGTTGGCCTTTTTCTGAATTCACCATTTCTGAATAAAGTAGCATCCTTGGTCTGTTAAATCACTGTGCCACCCCTCCATCTTCTATTTGTTCATACATCTGAATATATATGTAACAGCGTAACTAAAATTCCAAGGTTTTATTTACATGTAAATAGTTGCATTGTAACCCTGTAGCTACAGTAGTAGCTTCTTGATGACCTCAGCTAGCTAAGCACATGATTGTTCAAATGCAGCCTGTTCTCTTCATGTGGTTTCATAGGATGTGTCTGTTCATGAGCTGTATGAAATGAAAGGCTGCACCTATGGTGCAGCTAAGGCTAAAACCAGCAGAAGTGAAATTGTCTCCATCCATCCATCTTACAAACATGACATTCAAAGATTGATACTGGGCTGCCTTGGTGTTTTACCTGCAAACCTGTAGTCAGCTTAAAAAGTTATTAGAATTCAGATCTTCTAGCAAATATGTGGTTATGTTAATATCTCTGTAATAAATGTGAGACCAAATCATATATAGCAGAGCCTGGAAGCTGTGAGAGTAGAAGTACTTGTACTAAAACCAGTTTATTATCTTGAATTCTTGAATTGTCTCAAACTTTAGTATGCCATGTAGGTGGGAGTGAGCACTGTTATCATCTGCACACAGAAATCAAGTAATAAAAGAAATATCATACCTAGAATCTATTCTTTTTAACTAAAACTATGTGAATGAAAAGAAAGGTGTAAAAAATGTTGACTTGGCTACCAGTTCTAAGTAGGAATATACTGAATCGTGAAGAATAATTCCTAAAGTTTTTCTGAGGAAACAGTTGAAATCTATGCAAACCCTGAGGACTAGTGTTCTCAAAGGTAAAGTCATTTTATAATAACTACCATAAATATTAATTTAATTTCAAAAGGAGACAGGGTGTTCTTACATTTGTCATTGTAAAGCTGAATTAATGAAAGAGCTTTGAAATCACTGTCAACAGGAAGTATGTATGGATTTTGAATGTGTTTGAGGATAAAATAAAAGCTCAATTTATGAGGAATTTCACAAAATCAGCACTCTAATGATAGCAGTTTAAAACTCAGTCTTATCTACATGCTTATCAAATACCAGTTATTTTGTTGGAGCCATGTATGCCAACATAAATTCATTGCCACTACAAGCTCAGTCCTGTATTTGTTATTTTTTTGACACCACAGTTTGTGTGACACCTCTGTCCCATTAAGTGATGTGATCCTTACGTATAAGAATGATCCCCTGCTTTGATAACTGTCTCAGTTGTGTAACAACGTCAGGATTATTGAATTAATAGAATGATAATGTGATTCCATAGATCTTGTTAAAACAGTATTCCCTTCATAATGGGTAGTTAGAGTGTGGTTTATGTCCTATTTTTATTATTTATGTAGCTGTTCCAGTTGTCTTTGAACAGGGGATACAGATGAAAGTTAAAAGAATGTGTTTATGTATTTCAAACATTGGGTTTTTTTACTAGAATATGTAGCATGTTTAGCATTTGGTGTGTATATAAATATGTAAATCATGCATATATAAATAAATATATGTTTAACTGCCATATTGGGGCTTAGATATAGCTCATCATTTAACACTTCAATATGTTATGTGAAGACTTTAAAATACAGTAGAAAGGATTTTGTGAAAATTATGTTATAGAAAGTGTGGTGGAGCATACTGGGAAGTTACACAATGTGAAAAAGCTTGCTATAAAATGGTTTAAGATATTAAAAAGCCAGATGCTCACAAATCCAGCCTGCTAATCCTTTTGTCCAAGTAGATATAGCATTATGTACTTCATACGTAAGACTAACTTCTAGGCATTTCAGTTTCTTTTCTATGTTACACTATCAGGCTTCCAAAAGTTTACCCTAGCACAAGAGGCATTTGTGCTCCATAGTAAAAAATCTGAGAATTTTGTAGAGATACCGAAGTAACAAAGGTACCTGCAGTGCTGCAGTCATAAATATTTTGTTACATCATTCTTGTGGTTCTTCTTAATTGTCTTTACATCCTCAATGTATAAAAGGCAAAGAATTGCTAGATTCTAAAGAACTAAATCCGTTCCCACAGTATATGTTACTGCAAATATAGATTTTATTCAGCCTGAAATCTCCTTCCTTTTAATGTTCCACAGACACTGAAGTCTAGATGGTTGGAGTGAACTGAAGGTTGTGCAGATGATTTTTTTCAAAGATCTGTGCACTCACGGCTCCCACCAGTTTCATTTCCAGAACCCACACATTGTGCTGTTACCTACAAAGTAACAGGGAGAAGATAACTGAGAAATGTTCATTTCTCAGTGCCTTTGCATCCTAAATTGGAAGGGTTGGTTTGACATTACAGAAAAAATGGCACTGCAGTTTTCTTCAAAACTCATTCATTTAAGAAATTGCTTTCAGACATCTTACATTGGGCAAAATTTAGCAAGAGTGTGGCTTTTGCCACTTTAATGAGTTTGCTGTTCATAAACTCCCAGTAACCACTGGATTATCACTACTGACTACAAACAGATAGAGAGACAGATGTGTATATACACTTTTTTTAAGCAGCCCCTAAAGCTTTCCTCCTTCCCAAAGAAAAGGTAAATAGTCAGCTTAAACCTCTTCAGCAACTCTGTAAACAAGAAGATGCTAACTGCATCTTTTCTATTACCTGGGTGGCCTGTCTGTGTTCTCCTTCCATGTGTAAATCCTGCTCTAATTTCTTTGGGTTTGTTGCCACTATTTGAGATTTATATAGGGTTCATAAAGTTTGTAGAGGAAATAAAAATATCCGAACTGATAATAATCCTTAACTGGTCTTTTAATTGAGCCAACCATTCACATTTCTACTTTTCCTTTCCTTAAATATTTTTTTCTAGCCATTGTTATGACTTGTAATGGAGTCTGAATGCCCATAATTTAGAAAACTCTTCAGAGAACATAAGCTTGAGTTTTCTTCACCATATTAATAAAATGATATTTATTTTTCCTCAGCAGGATTTGCCATGGTTGGGAGCAATAACTATACCACTAAAAGAAGCAAAAGTGTAGTGAAAATTGTGAAATCTTTCACAATTTTAGTGTATCAGTATCAATAGTAATAAAACTGATCCAGCATCGAACATTTCATTACAGATTCATTAAGTATTCCATTTATAACATTTTTGTTGTGACTTTTCAGTACTAAAATGCTCTGAAATTTGTTATAGTAATTTTGGATCAAAAAAGATGATTTCAAAGTAGTTGAAACATTCCTACATTTTCAAAACGACATTGTTAGTATTAGTTTTTCAAGGTTGCATAATGTCAAAATCAGGTTCATCTCAAAGCAAAACTTTTTCTTTGGAATTTCCTTCACTAATATTCTTACAAGAACATATTGGAAAAATTTTATTTTAAGCGAAAAAAAAAGCTGAATTGTTCCTAAGCAATATTTTTAACCGTTCAGAATTGCTTGTGAGTCGCAGAAGTTGCTTTTCATGCTATTGACCAATGCTCATGTTTCATAGCTCAGAACTGGATTGTTTTTCTGCCTATTTGGGCAAGAGCAAACCTTTGCTATAGGACCTGCAAACCTTAGTTATATTTTAGTCTTGTTTTATGAAACACTAGTTTTGAACTTCCTTGAACTTCTGGATGGAAAATATTTTTTCGGTTATCACTTTTAATTTAAAGACAGGTCTCAGTCTCTTCTTACAGGCTTGAAGAGCTGTGGAAGCTCTGGTAGAATGTAGAAGGTGGCACATGATCTTTTCATGAAGAGTACTGTGAACACTGTATATACGTGAACTGTAATAATGTCTTTTGTCAAAAGGAAAATATTCTGGGTCATACAGTATTTAAATTAATATGTCTGGGTTTTGGTAATCCCAGCTCTCAAAACAACCCTCATTCCTGAGGGAGGTTCTAGGGGCAGTTGTTGTTACTGTCAAACTTGTAACTGAGTTTAGATCACTGATGATTTCAGAGGTGGGTCAGGTGTTTGGTACAAATGCGCATTTTCTTATGTTTGTAAGATACAGTCCAGTGTAAAAAAAATACTGATAAAGTTTTAATTGTTATGGCAAGAATTCAGTACGAGGGTAGTAGTGGAAAGCATGTTTTAGCCATTCCATTCCAAAATACATAGTCTATTGGTAAATGGCATTACTTTTTCATCATTAATTATGTCTTTGCAAAACATTTACATATTTTTATACTTGTATATACATGTCCACAGATAATAATTGGCTTTAATTGATGCAGAGGAGGTTTGTGTTAAATGTCCAATAATTTGGGGAAATAAGCAAAGTAAGAAAGTGCTGGAATAGGAGGTGTTGTGGAATTCCCCTTGCTTAAATTTTGTTTAAATATTTTAGAGAAATGCTTGTCAGAAACAAAAACATTTATTCTGCTTTTGAAGAGAAGGATGGTGTAGCTCACTTGCCAAGGTGTCTTTTTGTTCTGCAATTTGCATAACAATTTTTAATCAAAAAATAATTTTATTTCAGTTTATTTATTTTAATTAAAATTCAAATTAGATTGCTATTCAATGCTTACAACTATTATGCCTATATGTATATTTAATGAACATCAGTTTGTGAGGTTTTGTTATGAGTAATCCAAATAGTATAACAAAGAAGTTACATCTGTTTTTCTTAGAATAAGTATCTGAATGCCATTAAGATAATCTCTGAGTTGTTTCTAAAACTAAAGTGAGAGGTACATAGAAATTTGTACAGAATATATTTTTAACAAAAGTCTGTTTCTCAAATGTTGCAAAAAGTTCTATACTTAATTCAAATTTACACAATGATGTAAGTAATACTGAATTTTCATAGGCTCAAAGCTTTGTGATTGATTTTGTGTCTAGAGAGACAAATAAAATTTTTTGAATCTACAATTTCAGGGAAACTGTGTTCAGAGAGCTTTGGAAAGTACTGCATTATTAAACGCTAGGCACTTGCACGAAAAAAGTGTTGAAAAGATTTAAAAGAAATAAGGAGTTAAAAACTTAACTGCTTTCAAAACTAAGGGAGAGGTATTTCCACCCACTTCTCCATACTGGGACACTGGTTGCTCTCTGAGTTACAGGGAGTAAGGGAGTCGAATTCCTTCCCTGTCAGCCTGAAAGCAGGGAGCAGAACCAGCTGTCGGCTGCTCCTGCAGCTGGGGGAGCTGCTGGCACTCGCCGGCCCAGTGCATAGGGTGTTGGTATTGATCCAAAGCAGAGTAGTTGAGAGAAAAGACTGAGTTTCTGGAGCCTGCTGGTTAGCCATCAGTCCTGAGAAGTGAGACCCTTCAGTGCAGGTCCCAGCTGTGGTTTCAGGCCCTGCCCAGGTTCTTCCCATTCACTGGGGAAAGGGGAGGTGGGACATGGCCCTGGCCATTGCAGCCTTTAAATGAAATGCAATAAACCCCACTTCTATGTCTTTTCAAAGTAGTCAACATTTTCAGTGTAAGATGTGTCAAAATATTTTCTTTTTTCTTATTTGCTTGTCAGAACTGTTGTTTGGATTTTTGGGGTTTTTTTTTTGTTTTTTTGGTTTTTTGTTTTTTGGCAGCAACATGCATTTTATGTGGTTTACATTAATTCAAACTTAGGCTGTTGTTTCATGCAGTGCTTGGTTTGAAATGTGCTGCTACTATTTTTGACTGAAAGGAGTTGTGCATTCAAAACGTTGTCCCTTGAAGGCTTATTAAAGCTCTTCAGTTCCTTATAAATGTTGCATCATAAGAAGTTTAAAAATATGCATTCTGTTTAGTAGTCCTGGATGTGCTATATATGTTTTTTTTCTGACAAGCAGCATCCAATATATAGTAAATCACAGTTCTGATCATCTTTTGAAAAGATAAATAATACTTTTATAAGCATATGGTGACATCCTTAACAAAAATGCATTATTTAAGAAATATCAAAAATATTTTAAGGTAGATTAATGAAGATATGTTCAAACTGTGAAATAATCAAACTATTATCAGTATACAAGACTGAAGAAAATACGTTGCTAGGTGCTCTACCATTTTTATTATTCCTCTTGAGAATGAGTTAGCTCAAATGAAGGTGCTCTGCCAGTTTTATTTAAAGATCCGTACCTAAAAATGACTAATTTTATAGCGTATATTTTCTGTTTATGTCAGTTTTAAACAGCCTTTTATATGCAAATGCAGGATGACAGTTCTATATTTTGCGTCATTTCGTCACTAGAGTTTTTCATGCTATTGGAATAATCCCTTAACAGATATTTATAGAGTTTTTACTGTTATTTTGACAAATCAGGCATCGTTATTAAAGTGATAAAAGAAAGTATTTCTAGTGCTTTTTGCATTAGAAGTTCTAAACTTTTTTAAAAAAAATATGTATGTTTCCTAGTTCTATTTTAGTAAACCTTTTACAGAAATTGTGTCTTTCTAGTTCCATTCTTTATGCTAAGGAAAAATCTGTTATTGGAACTTGTTTCTAAACAGGTGGATCACTAAATATCCATCCTTATTGCTCTTTCAGTCATTTCACTGTAAGTGGCTATAGCCAGCTGTGTGTTCCATTAAATTAACTCATGAATATCACATGTTTTACCAGTGCTGGATGTGGCTCCCCTTGGAGACACATTGTTTGCCTGTAATTATCAAAGCAAACAAACACTGGTTTATTATCTGTAATATTTGTAGTTTGGGAAACTTGTTGCCTTTTCATGGGTGATATGCTCTCAAGGTAACAAGTTTGGAGGATTTCAGCTGTATTGTCCATTTCAGTGCATGCCTAAGCAGTGGCTAAGCATAGAATTGTTTGGGTGTGAAGGGACCTTAAAGATCATGTGGTTCCAACCCCCAAGCTGTGGGCAGGGACACCTTCCACTAAACCACGTTGCTTAAAGCCCCATCCAGTCTAACCTTTAACACTTCCAAGACTGGGGCATGCACACTCTCTCTGGACAACCTGTTCCAGTGCCTTACCACCTCACAGTTAAGAGTTTCTTCCTAGATCAAAAACTCTCATCTTTCAGTTTAAAGATGTCTTATCACTACATGAAAAGAACACTGTAATTTCTAAAGAAACCTTTACATTTTCTTCATCCATAGGTAGCACTTCATATTTTGATACTGAATGTGTAGACTACAAACAAATTGAAAAACAAAATAAAGTATTTCCGTAGTCTTGGAAAAAACCCCAAAACGCTGGCAGGTGACACAGAAAGTCAGTGAAAGGACGGAGGTACTCACCTGTGTCTAATGAAGGAGGTGACATTTCAGTAAATGGAAGGTACTTAAATATATGCTGTGTGTTGGCAGTCTCCCAAGACTGCTGAAGGAAGTGTTCTGGGGAAAGGAGCGGTGTATTGAAGAAACTGCTGCTTTGAGCTGTGTTGTGAGAGTGGGACTGGGGGCTGGCTAAATGCCTGGTGGGAGGCATCAGGATAGCAGAAACTTTAAAACTATACCAGCTGCTGAAGCCATGGACAGCTATCAGGTCTCTCCTTGACAGATATTGTGAAGCTACATTTACCCCAGTTTATCTGCAGTTCTTTCTGTATTCTGTTCTGGATATCTCTGTGTTATTTGAATTAGTGGTGTAAATCTGTTGCTTGAGAACAACACATGACACATGGGACAGGTTTTCTGCCACTATCACCCTGGAACCCTGTGACTTTTCAAATGAACTGTCAAAAAGTCCACATTCATCTTGCCTAACCTAGGGTATTTAACTTTAGGTAGCCTTGTTAGAAGAAAAGTCAGTCTAACCTGTGTCTGCAGTAGAAGACAGAGACAGACATAGACAATGCTGGTTTTACAAGGATGGGACTAGTCAGTGGATTTGCACATTGTCTTCTGTTGCCTCTAGAAAGTGCCTAGGGCAAGCAGACATGAGTAAGATGCTTAAAATGTTGTTGTACCAACCTGGCCCAAGTCACTGGTACATAAAATACTATGAAATTATTAATGTTAATATCCTAATGAGATCCCTGTCAGGCTCAGGTATCTAACAGATTGCTTAATGATGTGATATTCATCTGAGACAAAGAGAGGGAGCTTTGCCATGATAAACTTGTCTGTTACAGTTTATGTTTTCCATAGGATTTCATTTCAGTCCTTCAGTACTTCTGATCTCTATAAGCATTTTTCTCTATTAGAAGACACTTAGGAAATTTCCTGATTAAAGTTAACCAAAATATTGAGATTTTATTCTGTTATTCACTTTCTATATTAATTATTTCTGAAAAGACTAAAAAGTATTCATGCTAATAACCATGTCATTGCACACTAGGGCAGATCTGACCACAGTCCTGAAACACCGCATTTGATCTACACATAGGTGTGTTTGTATGATCAAACAGCAAGATGGGTAGCAAAACAAAATCAGAAATATCTACTCTGTACATGCACATGGCTGTTCTTTCTATGGAACAGAAAATTTTGAAACCCTCTTATTCATATAACACATCACAAGACCATGAA
This sequence comes from Aleadryas rufinucha, assembly GCA_013397815.1. Classification (NCBI taxonomy): domain Eukaryota; kingdom Metazoa; phylum Chordata; class Aves; order Passeriformes; genus Aleadryas; species Aleadryas rufinucha. The sequence continues at coordinate 334,712 of VZTH01005518.1, forward strand.
ATGCTGCAGTGGTTTCTAGTTGGCTAGAATGTTAAAACACACCTTTGCATTATACACCCAGAAGACACATAAACAGTAAGTACTGACAAATTATTCTAAACTGCAGTGCACTATTTTAAAAGTTTTAATTAATGAAAGGCTCTTTTCAATTTGCTATAGAAAGGTCGCGTATGGAAAGGTTCACGTAAATGTGAAAAAGTATACAGAAGCTCCCTGGCGTGATGAGTGATTTCTTGCCCTAGTTCTGGCATCTCTTGACAGTGTTGGTCACTGTTTCTGTTTTCTTGTGCTGTTTTAATCTGTGGCGGTTCGGTGGGGAGCACTAATGGTAATGGTTGGAAATGAGTCGGTGACTGCATCATCTCCTTATTCTTTTTACAGACAGCTTTGCCCATTCACTGTCTCACTGTACACAAAATTACTTTTTTGTGGTGAAGAGCTCAAAAGCAGCTTGCTTCTTCTGCTCCAAGAAGCAGATAGTTGGGCTACAGACCTGCATTTCATGATTGCTGGTATGGCCTCCTTTTATCACACACTGATCAAAAGAGCCTAAAAGTGGACAGATAAGGGATTTTATTCAACCATCAGACAGGGAAATAGGCAAATTGGAATAATCTCAACACTTCTTGAAAGCCTTAGAATTATCCACATGTCAGCTGCTCTTTGGGCCAAATGATAGTTTTTGTTGCTTAAATTTGACTGCTATCCATCCATTTTACCCAGAGGTAGGAGCAACTAACACCAGTTAATCCCCATGCACTCCTGATGAATGTACATAAAGCTGCAGAGTACTTGTCAGCCTTGACAGGGTAAATGGAGAACTATCCTATTAAAGGCTGCTTTGTCTGAGATCAAAAAATGTTTCTTTTATATCTATCTAAATAATATACATAACATATGCTACTGATATGCTTGGATATTCTATTTTCAATCTTCTGCACCTGCAGCACGGGCCTTTGCCAAGATTCAAAGGAGAGGGGGCAGGATTTGGAATGGAAATCGTGGATATGTTGTGTGTGTCCTGGGCAAGGTGGCAGTGATACCCAAATCATTGTGATCCAGGTAGTCTTACCTTTGTATCTGAAACAGTCCTAAACTGCGCTTTTTACATCTTATGTGCAAGGGTTACAAGAAAGAGTAGCTCTGTAACCCACATGCTGGCCACAGTTTATGCCTAGAGTATGTTTATGTCAGCTGAAGATAGAAATTTTTGTCTGCCATTTGTACCCATATACAATTATCTTTATTTTGCTGGTGGTGATAGCTGTATGTTGTTGCTTGAGAAATGGGGAGGGGAGAGGGAAGGAAAGGAGCAAACCTTTAGACTAGGAAAAATATGTTTTCAAATGTTCATTTTTAATAAATATTTTCTTAATATCTAATTGATCCCAGGATTAGGCACAGAACATGCTAATGTGCACATTTAGGCATTTAGCAGCATAGACAGATTTTACATGGACATACATAGCAGCTGGAGAAAGCCCTGGCTCCTCCCATTGATGGGGAGCCAGGTTTTCTAAGCATCGGGCAAGGGAAAATTGCACTTCCTTTTCCAGAACTTTAAACTCAGGGAAAAGGGGCAGAAGATTAAGGCATGAGAGTGCCTCAATTCACAGAAAAGCATAAACCTAGACAGATGTGAATGTCTGGCAATTATACATATATCCTTTAGTCGGACTCTGGCTTGGGGATTGTGTAGCTTTGAAAATCATACTGCATAGATGCTAGTCATGCATGTTCTAATATTCACAATCTCCGTATTTCCAAAACAGACCCTGATTCATTCTTCTGTTTTTGCACCAGGTATAATGCTTCATTTTAGTTCCCTGGCTAGTTGGTGAAAAGAGAGTAACACATTTCAAGTCAATATTTCAAATACTCAAGATGTAGTTGAGCTGAATCATTTTCTGATTGTGTCTGGGTTTGTGTTTACTATTTGAAGACCTTTTTTTGGGGAAAGTGGAGTTGCCACCATTTTATATCTACAAGTTTCATACTCTTGAGCTTTAAGCTGGAAAATGGCTAAAGAGTTATTCTGATGAACTGGGAAAGGTGTTTCTCTTGGCTAGTCTTTACTTCCTCTTAAAGCAGAAACTCTTAGAGGGGATCAGAACAGTTATGCACTTTGTAAAGATCTGGAAATATAGATGAGAACCTTCAGCCTGTGCACATTTTACAGCATAAACAAAATGCAAATGCAGAAAATTTTAAGGAGGTGCTAAATGAGTTCTTGGGATGGAGTTTGATTTGGCCATGTGGAGAAGGAGTATTTCAATTCGTTTGGATGCATTTTCTTGGAAAATTAGAGTACCAAATTAAATTGCTTTAAAATACAATGTGCTATTGGAGTTCTTTAAACTAGTAGAAACCTAAATCACCCAAGGTCAGCAGTTAGCTGAAATTTTCTAAGGCTGTCTTGTGTCCACTGAGAATTGAAACGTGTCAACAGTAAAATAAGCCCATCATTGGGACAGTATACTGTTTTTTTTCGAATTGTCATGTAAGATTAATAAAACAATTTATACTATTTGATGAATATACTAAGGACCATCTGTAGGTCATACTGTTCTGGTCTGAAAGCATACAAGATATTCCACTTCAAGAGTAATTTTAGTGGCTCCAAGTGGCTACACTTGGGTAGCTCTTTTCTTCACTTCTGTGTGGATCACTCACTGCTGTTTTGTTCTGCTGTCTAAAGGAAAGGAAGTCTTCTCATCAGCAAATGTAACATGCCTACATCAGGAGGTTTCTTGTGTGATTCATGGAGAGAAAGCTCTCAGAACAATTCAAAATTCAGAACAGAGCTCAATTTATTCAGTCTGAATTGCCATCTAAAAGAGCTTCTCTCTTTCTCTCTTAACTGTATAAATAGTATATAGACACTCCTCCTAATTTATACTGTTAAAGTGGCAAGCTGTAGTTTGCTTGGCTGCTGGCTGCATACTTGCTGGCATTGTCTTGTGAGAGGGAAAGAGTGCCGATGGATTGGTGGTTTCTGATATCCAAATAGTACAACACTTCTGGAAAACTAATTTGGTTGGTAAGCCATATAGTCCTTGGGTTTTCTGTAGGTCATTGTGATGGTAATTTTTTATGTGTACTGTAGCTCATTAGAAACTGGACTGAGACTTGAAGTGTTATTGGCCATCAAATAGTTTCAGACATCAGTAATTCATGAGTGTCATTGATCTGAGGCAAATAGGTATTGTTGCCCTAGAACTTCATACCCCGTCACTCACATTTCAAGTCTATAAAGCTTTACATAATGTTTGTTCTTGAAACACTTATAAACAGGGAAATAAATTTTTGGTTTCTGTTTTAATTCTTCTTCCTGTAGTATTTGAAATACATGCATCAATGAAGAGCTGAAGTATACATTGCTGTGTACATGAATCAGCTATTACCTTTCATATATGTTTGTATGGCAGGGTTGTCAGAGGGAAAAAGGCAGACTATCTTCAACACAATATAGAGGGGTGTCAGTAGCCTTTGATCTTTTTACTTATCCAGTTTATAGGTTTCTGTGTTTAAAACTTTCAGCATTTGTGTGTCTTCTCATTACTGCTGCTCTGTGGAAAAAGTGGGATACCTTGGGCAAGTTCACTTCTTCCCAAGGATTCTCAATGCCTCTAAGACTTGAAAGTGCAATTTGCCGTAAAGCACTAGGTAACAACATAGAATTTGAAATCCATTACTCTGTACTGATAAGGTTTATCCTGAAGAACCTTTATGTACACTGACCATGGCTTGGAAAATGATATCACAAAATCAGAATTTCTTTTCATTCAGTTATAGTATTATATTCAGTGTAGCAAGAAATGGTTTTGCATGACAGTACACATGTAAATGTCAATGCATATGTCATTTACAGTTATCTGGGTGTTCTGTGAGATTCAGTGATCATGTTGGAGAAAACTGTCTCTGTTACACCAAATAAAATGTGCTTAGTAAAAATTGCTAGCAATTTTTTTTATAGACATATAATGACATGGTAGGAATACAAAACAAAACTACCAGAAACAAACCATTTCTCAAGCAGTAATATCTACGGGACAAGTGATCTAAATTGGTGGAACAGGGAGAGTTCATCACTGCACTGCAAAAGGACTTGAAATATAACCTAAAGGCAAGTGAAATACTGATTCCAAGCTTTGAAATAACAGCAACAAATTTACTTACAGACAGAAGATGCATGGAAGCAATAAACGAATTATACAAGTCTTACACACACAGTCTGATTATTCTGACCAAAGTGTTAATTGGATCCTAACTGCCAGATCTGATATCTGTAGTCTTGTAGTGGGAACCTTTCAAAGTGATGAACTGTAATTCACTGAGCTGCTTGAAGCACTTGTAATTTACTGCATGTCATGCTATGAAGAGCCTGACCTAATGGACTTTACATTACCTGTAATGCTGGAAACCTTTAAATGGAACTAGTTGGTAAAAAATAATAGTGGAAGTCTATTTAGAAAGAGGGAACAAAACTACATTTTAAACACTGTTTTATATCCATATAAAAAGTTGGTCATTAAACAAAAGATGAGCAACTCAAGTCAAATATTTAAACTGGACTATTTCTCAGTGGTGAGGTGTCTGGTAAATTTTAAATTAAGTAGACGTGATTAATATGAAAAGAGAACCTGAGATAGTTCTAAATGGTATGGAATATGTTGTGCTTCAGATGGTCATGCATGAAATTCCCTTTCCTGAATATAATATGTTATAAAATGTGGTTTGAGATAACCATTGTTCCCTTCTGCATCTTAAATCAGTATTCAGAAATATGGAAGGAACATTAACCTATAAAAATATATTGCAGTTACTGAATGCTAAATAGAGTCTAAACTTAGCTGCCCCATGCAGGAGGCTGATATCTGGTGGAAAGTAAAGACTTTTTTTGCCCATAGATGATGTTGAAAGGCAGCCGTAATAAGACAGGTACAGTCTGCAACCATTGAAACAAAAGCAATGCTATGAAAGAGGTCACATTTGGGCAAA
>VZTH01005518.1:342212-369712 GCA_013397815.1 Aleadryas rufinucha
TGACTGTACACACGTATTGATTAAGATCTAGGTTGTACAACTTTCAATAAAATCAAGCACTCCAACAGCAAGCCTGTATTGATTTTGACATTGTTCTGCTATTATCATCTGTTAAGCATTAACATTTTATAGATAAAGTTTTGGAAAATATAAAGAATAAGGGTAAGATACTCAGTAACTTCTTTTCAATGATTTTAGAAGTCTAATGAACAGTGGTGCAGATTTGTTTGAATATGAATGTGCAGTGGGATGGAGTTTGACCTTCAGCTGTGATTTCAGTTCATCAGGATTAGTCAAGCTAGGCGATCAAGACTGCTAATGCATAATGATTTATAAAATGAAAAATGTGTAGTGACCATGCAAATGTTTCAGCTAATCAAAGAGGGGAACTTTAGCTTTGAGAAGAAAGAAAAACAAGGGCATGTCAAGGCCTAAACCAAAGATGTATGTAAAATAATCTGAGCAGCTTGATTAGCCAGAGTGAGATTAGAAGTTGCATTATTGGCCTTTAAACATATGGTGTAGCATATTATATATCACCTGTAATCTCTACTACAGCAGGAGTACGGACAGCTTGTTTTCCACTAACTGTAAATAGAAATTACTTTAATCTTTCCTAAAATGTTTACATGTAATTGGAGAAGTGTCCGATAGCAAAAAAAACCCTGTAAAGATAAAGTTCTATAAACTAGGATTACACAACAAAGCACACTCTAATATATTAAATTAATTAAAATATAGAGAGATTAATAATAATAAATTAAATTCCAGTGTAAACAGGGAAAACAGGAGTCCTGATACACAATAGGTATATCTTTGTTACTTTGTTATTTTTCCTATTGCATGCCTTCTAGGGTTTCTCTGTTGATAAACTTTAATAATTTTATCAGAATTCATATTTTAAGAAGCATGTAACCTTATCTAAGCTGCATAAAATTGGGCAGTATATATTGCCAGTGTATAGGGATCATTATGTATTCCTGTTCTCTAGTTATGAACAGCTTACAAATACCACTCAGTTTATTCTCAGCTCTTTCTGATATCATAGAACTAGGAAGATTCAAAAGGTTGTTATAGTACACATATACCAAAGCAAGAAGAGAAGGAATGCAGTAGTTTCGTCTTTTAAAATAATTGTTTCCTGCTGAAAAGCCCAGTCCTGTACTGTGTGTGGTTTCACACCTACATTTATTTTTGAAAGGAGGATTCTACAGAAAGATTCTCCATTAAGTGTTTAATTACACATCTTTCAATAAGCTAGAGAGACTTGTCTTATGGAACAGTTCCATTCTCAAATCTGTCACTTAAAATACGATGTGATTTTGGGTTAATTACTTAAAGGTGGCGACTTGTTTCCTCTGTCTGTAACAAAGAAATAATTCCGACTTACCTTAAACCAGCTCTGAATATGATTAATATATGTGATTTTATGACTCTTCTCAAAAGCACTGAAAACTAAGGGAATTTTCATTATCAATACCTGACTTTCAAAATAAAAGGAACTTGGAATAAAAGTAGTGTGTCTTTTCTGGTTGTACTTGGTGAGATTGGTCAACACTTCTTGAAAATATGTGTACAGTTTTTCAAGGCTTCTGAAAAATGGAAAAGCTTATTGCAGGTGCAGGCTACCTATCCATTTATGCCATTAAGAATATGATTTTTATAGGCAACATGTAAAAATATAAATTTGTATGACTCTTGTTATCGATTAGTTCATAGGAACATAGATGAGTGTTTAGCTGGCAAGCTTCTTTACAGCTAAAGCTGAATTTTTGACATACAACAGAAGAGTGGTGTTAAATGCATAGCCTTAGTCTCCACTATTTCTCTGTTAAATTGATCTGGGATAAACCCAGATTTTTTATTCTTCAAAGAACTTCTGTCTTCGTTTTTGCAGCCATGTTCATCTATCTAATTTCTAATACCAATATTTTCATTCTGAGTCATAGGTTTTCTTTAATTTGTACATCCATATGCAGTAATAAAGCAATATAAAGTTGGAAATGCCATTTAGATGTGTTAAAAATTGTTTAGATATCTGTAATTTTATTTAACAGGATTTATAAGGTAATCCAAAGAAATGGGGGATAGCCTGCAACAAAAACATGAGAAACTTCAAAATATGATGGACCTTCCATCTGGGTCCATCATGGAGCCAACAGATTTATGTGTTCTTCAGCAGCTGTCCCACCCATTGTGTTTTGTAGGATTGCATACCCAGTCATCTTCATGGCAGAATTAGGAGTTCAATGTCTTTGAGGATGCCATGTAACAAATAGGTTGCAGTCATAAATCATGTTTCACTTTGTCACTTCAATTTTTCATGAGAGGTTTAAACAAGAATTTTGGGGTGTTTGTGGCCCGCTCAAAGGAACCATCCTATCTCTTCACTGGGTCGCTCTACCTGAACTGATTTTAGATAAACTGAGAGATTTCTACGAAAAAGAGTCAGAGATTGCTTCTCTGCTACATTTTTGTAAAATCAGGTTGGAAATCTTGGGAAACACAGACACTAAATCAACAAAATATACTTAATGCATATAATTGTTCATAAAACAGCGGGTTTCGGATAGTCTTCCAACCCCGATAGCGTAGTAGCACTGTGCCAGTAAGAAATAAAGTACAGTCTGGTGTATCACTGAAGGCTGTGAAATGTACCAATTTATGTTACCTAATGACAATTAGAGAAATCTCTTTGCTTAATGTGTTCTGCTAATGTAAATTTCAAGCAGTTTTCCAAATGCCTCGTCCTTTATCTGTGGGAAAGAATATATGTACCAGGTGTAATATACACATATGTATCGTCACATAAAATTCTTTTAAAGGCAATATTATCTACATAAATTTGTATTTTTACTAATGATCTTGACTCCGTTTTTTTCCATGCTTCTGTCTGTCATCCTGAAAAACAGGTATATTAGTTGTCTAGCTCACACAGTTGAAAGGAACTGTTGAAAATTACAGGGAAAAACAAATTTTGTGAGAAAAGCTGTTACAACATCTTGCAAAGCAGGTATGTCTCCAAGTATAAGTACACAGTTAGGGAGATTCAGAGCAGATACTAAAAAAGCTAACAAAAAGATGCCTGGTGAAGGGGAATCTGTATTTCAGATTAAGAAACAGAAGACTCTTGTGGTACCATGAGTCTTGCTAAACTTAGTCTTACAGGCTGGAGTCTTTAGCACAGAGTATGAATAAATCAGTGCCAGTTACAGAGTTAGGTTGACTTTCACTCAGTTTAGATCAAAATATTCGTATTTTGGTACATATTATAAAAGTAAACATGTAAGTGTTAGGAAAGTTCTTTCAGGGTTTAAGGGTTAAAGGTAATGGTTTAATTGGAAAAGCGTCCATCTTCCTCTCTGCCTTCTCATATCTGTGTGACGTGGTAGTTGAATAGCGTCACTGAGATATAATTGTTACAAGAAGACAAATTCAGATCTCAAGTAAACAGAGGAAATTCTTGGTGACTTCAGAGGGAATTGAATAGTGACTCCAGTCAGTGAATTTTATTCTTTGCTCGTGCATCCCAAAGTTGTAAAAACCTGTTTGTCTTGCCTTTAGGACTTGCTAAACTTAAAATAAAACATTATTGTATAGCGATGTGGTGTTTCCAGTGCTACAAAACTGGATGTTACAAAGTGTAACAACAAGAATTAATAATCTGAAAGTTAGGTGTCTACTCGAAGTGAGTGTGCACTCCTTGGAGAGATACAGGCACATTAAGAGTGTGGGGTTAGTTCCATGTTAAAATAAATGCCTAAACTAAATCAGATAAACTTTGCTCAGGATTTCTTTATTCTGTTGATTATGGAAGGAATGCAAGGATAGATGAGCTTAAATTCCTCCTCACAATTTTCTGGTTTGTCTTTTCCATTTGTATTTTAGAGTAAAACTTTCAGAATTTTTATTCTTAAAATTCATTTGATGTTTGCAAAAAGATTATAAGACTTTTTAGTAAAGGCTGGTATGTTTACTTTCAGACTCTTAATTAGTCAGTGTTTTAAGATCATAGTTTATGCTGTGATGAATTGTGTGAAAAGTGGTATTCTGAGTAATATTATATGAGGTAATTTCTTCTAATAGTAAATTTCAGTAGACTTGTGTTTCTTTTTTCCTCTTGTTTCATTTATACAAAGTCTTTCGGGATAGATTCAAGTAATAGAAACATTAGAAGAGTTTTTCCTCTTAAAATTGGCTCATGATTTAATTTATTAATAATAATATTATTTTTGCTGATTTACAGAAGACTGGAATGTCCCACAACATCTCACAAAGCAGTATTTATATGCCAGCTTGCTTTTATATACAGAAAAAACATTTGAATTTTGCTAGACAAGCGAGTGGCTGCTTTTTCATGGGTGGAAAGCCTGGCTTGCTGACAGCTGTTTGACCATGTCCTGGTTAGCTGGAGCAATGGTCTCACATTGTGTGCCTGCCACAGCGCTCGCCAAATACCTCAGGCTCTTTCTTAGGATTTTTTCTCTCCTGCATACAGAGTGAAACATATTTGCTGTGTCTTTCCAGCTCACACATATATTCCCGAGAACGTGTGTCTATGTGGGTGTTTATGCATTTGCAGGCACTTGATCTCAGTGTATAACAAGTGGAAAATAAAGCCATTTCCAAAACAGCACCTACACAAAAATGCATTCTTAGAGTTTAGTGGAAAAACTAATAATCTAATGCCAAGGTTTCCCAACTTTCAGTTTTCAGTTAGGAATGCTGAGAACATGATTCTCTCTGCAGAGAGCAGGTGACTGAGATGGCAGTCCTTGCTGTGTACTGTGATATGTCCATGACATTTTTATTCCTGTATATATCAGACCTTCTTAAAAGAGTAGCTGAGCAAGAAAGTTCTTCTTCTACTGAAGTGATGTATTATGCAAAAAAATTTTTAGGCTAAGTGTCTTTATTGTGGGAAACAATTACTTCTTAAAGATACTTATTTTGCTGTCTGCCTTAATCATATCCTTTGAAACAGTCTCAATAGATTTTTCTATTCGTAACATTATGACACTTGATAAGATGATTGATTATGAAGTGTTGAGAGGCCTGCCATGTGATCATTTATTTTTAAATACACATTTGTACTAGCCAATGCTTAAATTTCTTGCAGGGATACATAAGAGATGTGAAACATAAAGCTTGAGTCTGATCAAAACTGATGCCTCTGGAAATAGAGTGCCACAGTACTGTGGCCTTAAAATAACAGATCCTGACTGAAACTGGAACTTTGCAGTGATAAATACTATGTAAAAAATTATGGTCCGTCTTTGGTGCAAAATAAGAAAGATGTACTGTTGTAGTGCAGGCAAAGTAAAATGTGTTTGACGATGATACCTTTCTTTCCCTGTGCAGGTGCCTGTGTCAGTGGCCATGATGACTCCCCAGGTGATCACCCCTCAGCAAATGCAGCAGATTCTCCAGCAGCAAGTGTTGTCTCCACAGCAGCTTCAAGCACTTCTCCAGCAGCAGCAAGCAGTTATGTTGCAGCAGGTAATGTGTGTTACCTGCTTTGGACTGTTAGCACAGGGCATTCACACAAATGTCAGTCAGATTTTATGGGTCTTATTTTGTAATATTTCATTGCTCATTACACCAAAAAGAATGAAAACAAACGTGAAACTTCTCAGTCTCTAAATTTTATTTTTTTTTAATTGCAGAAGTGTGAAATTGTACTTTGAAACATTCAGTAATATATTAAAACCAGCAGCAGCAGCAGTGGCAGATGCATTACAAATACCAAACAAATTGATGTTTAAATTTTCAAGTGCTTAGGCACATTTTAATTGTAGACCTGCCAAAGGAAGTGCAAATAGAGTTGTAGATAATTGTTGCTTTAAAATTCATAACACTGTAGTGCTCCCTTTAGTCACATAAATAGTATGCGGTTATAAAATTTGAACTTAACAGCTTGTTTCATCGAGGGAAAAGGTTTTTATTTTGTTTTTTTACATACTAAAAATATGTCCCAGATAAGGCTAAAAAGAAGGAGGAGGTTGCTGTTCCTTAGCACAAAATCTGTCAGCTAATTGAAAAATACGTGAACTTGTTATTCATACAATAATGATAGTGTCAATGATCAGTGCCTTGGTATAACAGAGTAGATTTTTTTGGGTGCATGCTTAATTGTCATATAGAAAATGATATGTCTGTTTGTCATAGTCATAGCTCAATCACTGAACTGTATGTTTAAACATTTTAATATCCAGTACCGTGATCATTACAGGCAATTCACCTTCAGTTGTGAATCCAGCATCCTGCTAAGCAGATTGACAGATTAATTACTTTTTTCCCCTCAGAAATAGACAGTTTTGTTTGGCCTTAGTGACTTGTAGGTTTCTTGCAAGTGGATGAGTGCAGCTTCTGATTTGTTATATAGGACGTGTGAGGAACTTAGGTATAGTTATTTGAGGAGTTAATTTGGCTCTTGCATTCCCTTTAGCATACAGATTTTCTATACCCTTCTGTTTAGGATATTTTGGAATCTGCATTGGAAAATTTCAGAACCGCCTTGGAAAAAAATGTATGTAGATCTGCCTCTTCAAATCACATTTTTTGTTATGAGGTGATTTTTAATGGCTACGCTACCATATGCCAATCTAGAAGAGTTTAGGAGATTTATAATACTTGAAACTTTTGCCTTTATTTATTAAAGTCAAAATGGTTTATTCAGCAACAACTACAAGAGTTTTACAAGAAACAGCAAGAGCAGTTACATCTTCAGCTTTTGCAGCAGCAGCAGCAACAGCAGCAGCAACAGCAACAGCAGCAGCAGCAACAGCAACAGCAGCAGCAGCAGCAACAGCAACAACAGCAGCAGCAGCAGCAGCAACAACAACAGCAGCAACAGCATCCAGGAAAGCAAGCAAAAGAGGTAGGAGCTAAGACCCTTGCTGATGCACACTAGTCTGAGCTGTCAGAAGCTTGGAAAAGTCAAGACCAGTTTAGATGTTTTCCTATAACAAGGATGCAGCTATCAAAGATTTGTTTTCATATTTTTACTGGGCTTAGTAGCAGTGCTGGTATAATTCTCCTGCTCCCCTTTCTGAGACATAGGATTTGAGCAGTCTAGTGCTGCTGTCGTCTAATGTTCGCTAATGAATCTTAGTGTGTAAAGAACAAACTGTGTAGTGGACTCTGTACTGATTATCTTGTATTCACAGGCAATCTGTGTTGGGGAAGGAGCCTTACTTTGCTCAGTGGCACAGCTCAGAGAGCATGCAAATTTAGTCCATGGCTGAAAAAGAGCGATTGAGCACAGATTTCAAAGTCATAGGCCCCTGATTAATGAACTGCTACTATAGGTTTGAAGTGGCGAGTAGAAAGTTACAGTTTGATGTGCTCATAAATCAACCTGACAAGTGGGTTTCTGAGGCCTGGCTTGCACTTGTCAGCAAACTGCATCAAATATAAACAGAATATAAACAAAACATATTGAAGTAGTTAAATTGATCAGCAGGTATCCTAGACGTTGTCTTCAAGCTGCCCATTATGCAAACGTCGAGGAAGCAGTTGTGACCTCCTGAGGCTTTGTTTCTGTTTGGATTTGTGAATAGAATTTCAGACAGCTATCAACTACAGAATAGAAATTGCTCCCTTATTTCTCGGGAGGCTCTGGGCAATCCACATGACTTGCTCCATTATGCAGTCTGTTTTCCAGTGAGCGCATCAGAAGTTTCTCTTTTCCCCAAACTAGAAAGGAAAGGTCCACAGCAGCTTGTCTTTTTCTGAAGTGTGACTGCCTTCTCATACCTTCCTGAGTCTTTGTAGACTCAAGTTTGTCTTGAAATGCCTCACAAAATTGGAACCTGTACCTTTGCTCCATAATAGGGCACTTCGTTGCCTTGAATGCCATGCTCCTTGTAATATATTCCAACATGAAAAGAGAGTGAGCTAACAGGCTAGTGAAAGGAAGGCTACATCCCAGTTTACTAATAGATCACTGGAGACCATGTTCATGGGCCACTGCAGACCAAACTTAGTCAATTGGAAAAACAAGAGTGCCTCCAAATCACAGGCTGCTGTAAAAAGTTATACATTTAGCATAGATAAATTTGTTATCATCTGCCATGAGCTGAGCTTTTTTTTATTTGAAACAGCTGTTATATACTTTCTCTTGACCCTTTTCTTTAGTGTGTCGTTAACTGTATCTTGCCATTTTCCCTAACACCTAATATCTTGAATGAATATAATAGAAAATTTCAAACACTTTCACTGCCTGAGTGTTCTACAAATAACATTACTATTTAATAACTGAGATTAAAAAGAAGGAAGTTGATTTTATGTTTTTGGTTTTCTAGTCTTTGCTGCATACTTTACTTTTTGCTGCATTTGCTTTTTCTTTTTTCTCCCCTGTTCTCTTTGTAGCAGCAGCAGCAGCAGCAGCAGCAGCAGCAGCAGTTGGCAGCCCAGCAGCTTGTCTTCCAGCAGCAGCTCCTCCAGATGCAACAACTTCAGCAGCAGCAACATCTGCTGAACCTTCAGCGTCAGGGACTCATTTCCATCCCACCTGGCCAGTCTGCTCTTCCTGTCCAGTCTCTGCCACAAGGTATTTGAGTAATATATGATTGGAGAAATTTCTAAATTCACAACTTTTTAACCATTCCATTTGCATCCGAACTTCAGAAGTTTCCCATTATGAAACTTAAACATACTTTGTAATTGAAACTTTATTATTCATATTGCCAAATTTTCTGGAGGCTGATAAATTTTACTGCATATTCTTATGGAAAAATAAAGACAGCTTTTTAGTGTTTTTTCCTAGATGGAAGGTGCATATTTATTGAGCTTATGTGCTGAAAACAATTTCTAATAGCAGTGCAATTCAAGCATCATTGCTTTTCTCTGAGGAATCACTGAAATCTGATTTAGTGGAATGTTATTTCATTTAATATAAGCAAACAGGTATAAAACATATCCGACAGTAATATTAAAGCCATTCAAAAGCTCACTTGCTTTTCTTTTTCTTTTAAGAAAATAAAGTGTTTGGCATTGAAAAGCACTTTGAATCTTCAATTTATGACAAGTGAATTTAGGGACAAGCCTTAGGATTTATTTTCTTTTCTATTCCTTTGTATTAAATAGGTTAAATAGAACAACAGGTTTTGAAGGTGGTGATTCCAATAGTAATGAACTATGACTGACAAATAACAGTAAAGACTTTTTGAAAAAAAAATTCCTTTTGTCACTTTGATTAGGATTTCTCAATGATGAAAACAAGCTCAAACTCTACTACTTGAAAGAAAATAGGGCACACACTTTTCAAAAGTAAATTAACTTGGAGATAAATGCTGCTTACATTTTAAGATAAGGTCAAAGTCTTCCCATCTAAAGGACTTTGTCTATAACCTGTGAGGTACGTGTGTCTGTTTGTTTTACCACAGAGAGCTGAGATAAGTGTCTGTCATAAAAATTACACAATAATCTGATCTCTGATACCCCAGTCCTGAAAGGAGCATTGTTTAGACTGTGTTCATGACAGGTAACATTATTTTTAATTGGTCTTTATGTATGTAATTAGTTCTTCCACCAGGTAACTGTTATGAAATCAAAGCCTCAGAAATCAGATGAGCAAAAGCAGAGTACACAGTATACAGAAAACAGTCTAAAAACCCCCAAAACCCCAAACCAAAACAAACAAAAAAATAAAACTACGAGAAAATCAGAGATTACAAATAAATGTGTTAATTTCATACATTTTGTTGTGTAAAAAAGCTATGTCACAAGCACATCTAAAGTTGTAAAAGCTACAATGAAAACAAATTCTACTACACCAAATAGAATAGCAGTGGGGATACAAACTGGGACATGAGAGACTGGTAATGCTGGTTTCTTTTTGTATGATTGGCTTGGACCAGAGTCGAAAAAAGCGTGAAACACAACCTCCCTCTGAACTGCTTTACCTTTTGCAAACTCATCTTGTGCCGTCTGTTGCAAGACGAATTCCTCAGGTTTTCTCTCACATCAAGCATTCCCCATAGATTTCCCTCAGCACTCCTACCCAATTGCATTGATATTCATTATTTTAGTGCAACACTCATTCATCCACTTCTAGTATAAAATCACAGAAAAAACCCTTTTTAACAGTTCTTAGGAGTAAACAGTTATTTTTAAGACCTTTCTTTTACTCAGAGAATTAAGTCCAGCAGAACTCTTGATGAAAAAGATTGATACTAAAGAAATAAGAAATTACAAAATTTTAGAGTTAAAATATATATGGATTGTTATTGTTGAAGTAAATTAATCTCTTTTTTGCTTTTGCCTTGATGTTTTTTCATTATAGTGAATTACATATAAGTATTTAATTCTTCCATTGTTAAATTAAACTTTCAGAATTAAATTAAGGTAACACATGCTAGATGTGGTAAAAATATGTTTTTCTCCTTCTGCTGTGCTGCGAGAGATATAAGATAGTTATGCAGAAGGATTTACACGTGACACAAATATTTTTATATGCATGCCTTCAGATTTCTCAGTTACATGGATGGCTAGAACACTGAAAGTAACACAGGGGATTTGTGTTTGTAAGTTATTGGTCATAAAGAGTCCCGTAAACCACAAATTATTATTGGCAAAGGGGTTTACATTTGGTAGTGTGAAAAGATGTATCTTACAAGTACAGCTGTGAGGTTTGGATATATAAACAGTATTTTCTTCACATATAGTTTCTGCCTTTAAAGAACAGGAATGTTTCCCATGTTTTCTTGATGGTCAGATATCACAAATAAGATGCAATAGGTGTTTTAGCATCTATTTTTCGATCAGACCTTTGCTATGCCATGTCCAAAACCAGTGGTTTGCTGTGTGTTACTTCCATATGTTGCTGTGTTTATGCTAGTTAAATGCAAAGAACTGTAAATCACAGCAGTAAAAAACCCCAAACAAACTAAACAAACAAAAAACCACCAATAACCCAAGTTTTGGTCGGTCCATGTTGGAAAAGGAAAAACTTGCATGGATGGCTTTTATAACTGACAGTTTTATTAAGCATTTAATGAAACATAAAAATAGAGTAGATAGAGGTGAAAAGAGTTACAAAAGTAATATCAAAATCCCCAAATTCTTGGTGTTTGTAAGTTTGAAAGCAAATCAGTATTTGACCTTTTCATTATAGTTCATAATTTTTATTCCACTCTTGGTTGTCTTTTTGATCCTTTCCCCTTTAATATACTGTGGAGAGGGTATTTTAAGGGTTGTCACAACCCATGAAAGTTTAAAACTTACCCTACTTTTACATCCAGACTGAAATGTCTGTCAGCCATTTTACAAGTCTCTTGTAAAACAACAGTTGGACTTTTTTAGACACAGAAACCACAAAATTGCCGTAATTTACAATTAATTACAAATCTGCTTATTAACTTTATACTTTTTAAGTGTCTGCCCTTAATCCTTTTATCCTAAAAGGCAGCCTTTCAGGGTCCTCTGAAGAAGCGATAAAATTAACCAGTCTGAGCCTAGAGAGAAATTTCTTTCTGATTTAAAAAAACCCTAGGTGAGCTAGGCAGCCTGGAGGCACAGCTCCATCCGCAGCAGAAGGGGCTGCCCAGCAGATGCCCAGATGGGCAAGAGATCCCTGCCCGTGGGACAGACCTTTGCTGCAGCTGCTCCCAGCCCTCCTGCATTCACTCAGCTTGTGGGGCAGCTCTTAGCTCTCACAGCACCCAAGGTTTGATGATCTTGAAATTTCTGTCACTAGAAGATACAATATCTGATTACCTAAACAGATGGGTTTATTCTTGTTTTGTTTTGTTTTTTTTTCAGGACAGAATTAGTTTATTTTTTTCAACAGGAGGAGGAAGGGATGACTTTGAAGTAAATAATGTACTTTGTATATCATGCCACCTAAATGAATACATTATTTCTTTTTGATTTGTGATTACATTTGCAGGTGACTGTTATTTACGACACTAAAATGGGTTTTTTGCAGTATTGCTGGAACATACCTCGTGAACTCAGCAGTAATTACTTACCTTCATTAAACAATTACAACCAGTATTACCATCACTCCTGTTGCCCATCTCTCTAATGCATTAAATTAGAGCTTGGCTTCTTTGCTTGCTTCCTTAAAACCTGGGTTTTTGCTATACAAATATGATATAAACTCCAGTTGAGGACTTGCAATCAACTCTTTTTCACTTTTTCCTTAGCTGAGTTTGCCAATGGGTGTTGGTGTCTAAAGTGAAGAAGCAGGACTCAAAGCAGTAGTCTAAAAATGAGCTGCTTTCATAATTATTTAAAAAAAAAAATCCCCTCCACCCACTTTCTTTCCACACTACCTCCAGAAATTATTATTTCTGTAAATAACTACTAATCTCTTTTTTAATAGCTTTGAATACTTCATGGTGAAATAGCTACTGAGAAATATTAAGGAACTTCCTATGCTGTTTCAAAATTTTTGTTGAATCTGTGTTAGTAGTCTGAGTTTGTATGTTCTCAAAATAAAGCATTATCTAATAAACAGATTTGCAAAACAGTGAAAAACAGTCTTTACATCTTTGTACTGTATTTTATTTACCAAACAAAATATACTCAGTGAAATTTTTGAATGAACAAATGCTTTCTAGTACTTTTCAGGACCAGAAATGTGAGCTCTTTCATTGAAGAAAAAAAAAAAAGGCAATATTTTGATTCAAACAGCATTAGCATTTTGAATGTTTTGCATTCCAGCAGATCTAGATACCATGACCATGTGTTACCTAATTTCAGTTGTTGAGGTGAAATACTGAAGACAGATTTTAAGATACCTCTGGACCAAACCATGTCAGGCTGAAAAACCTGACTTTGAAATCACAAGGTCTCTGGGCTTCACATTCTTTTCTGCATTTAATCTGGTGATTAAATGCATCTCACTTCTTCAAAAGTGAGATGTCAAACTTACAAAGTCTGACAGTGACAGAAGGGGTATATATTTCTGATGAATTCTTCCTCTTTCAAAATCTGGGTTTCCTACATTAGCTACATGTTCAGTGGCAAAATAAGAGAGTGCTCACAGCCCTTCTCTTGCCTGTGTTTTGTAGTCTTCAGGTGGAAGCATATTGTACTGTAGGTTTCCATGACTTCATGCAAACTTGAGCTAGACAAGCCTAACACATATGTATGAATACATTCAACAAGACATTGCTTTTTGTGACCTAGGATGAATCCTGGAAACTACAAGTTTCCAGGCTGCAAGTGGAGTAGAGAGCAAGTTTAAGCTCTTTTTTGTTTTATGTTTATGAATTTATGGATTTATGAATTTATGTTTTACTACATGTTGATTGTGCTGGTAAAACAGCATCAGCTTTATTGTTGGCATTAATCCATTAATAACACTCAGCTCATTATATGAAACTCTTTATTTTGTTATATTAGTGGGGCTCTCTTTCATTTTATAGCTGGCTTAAGTCCTGCTGAGATTCAGCAGTTATGGAAAGAAGTGACTGGAGTTCACAGTATGGAAGACAATGGCATTAAACATGGAGGGCTAGACCTCACTACTAACAATTCCTCCTCTACTACCTCCTCCACCACTTCCAAAGCATCACCACCAATAACTCATCATTCCATAGTGAATGGACAGTCTTCAGTTCTAAATGCAAGGCGAGACAGGTAATTCTGATGAGATTTCAACTGTGCTTATCCTTTGACATAAAGCGGTTGTATGACATCTTAAGTCACATTATTTTCAATAAAACAATAGCACTTTATACAGGTTACTTAAGAGATCATGGAGAATCTGATTTTCCAGAATTGTTTATCACTAGGGCATAATTCTCAGTAACAATGTCTAATTGTGCAGACACAACAAAATTACCTGCATGTGGTTTTATAACACATGAACTTATGGTAGTTTGGGTAGAAGTTAGAAATCACAGAATCAGGTGGGCTGGTGTAGAGGTGTAAATGGACATTTGTGGGCACTTTTGTAGGTGCATAGTTTCATTCATATTTAGCACACCTGGCAGTCAGGCCCTTACTGTTGAATCACACTCCTGGTTTCATTGACAATATATATCTATATGAGTTGTCAAGTCTGTAATTCAGTGCAAAGATTCTATGTTAAAAGTTCTTCAAAACAGTATATTAAAGCAGCTCTCATGTTGTTTGTTTCTTGTGAAAACAAACTCTGAATTTTTCCTTCTTTTATGCATGACAGTAATGAAGTTGATGTATTTAATACGAATTTTCAATGTCATTAGTGTAATACAGTGGAATTCCACCACATGGATGAAGTTAAAATCATTTTTCAGATACATCGATAGATATTATTTACTGTTCCTTAATTTCAAGTAATGGATTAAATGCAAGAATATGTAGTATATGTAGCACTTACCAGTAAATATATTAATGTATTCAGATATAGCTGTTCTCAATACAGGATCAAATTTAATTGTATCTATATAACCTAAATTGTAAGTAATTTTATTTTCAAATAAATTTTCCATTTAATTATTTTAATACTTATGAGACAATGATTTAAGCGCCTGTCATCCTCATGTGACTGTGAGAACAGTTTTCCATCAGTATTTTGTATTATTTAAAAATCTGAATACCTTTATAGTAGTACTTTTAGTTAGTTATGGTTTTATGGTTATATCTCAGTGAATGGTTCTTTGCTTCAGGATGTCGCCCACATCCACAGAGCAATTCCCTGAATTTCTTTGATAACTCATCATGGATGAAACTATTGCAGAGGTTCCAGAAAAAGGCATGGAGTACAGCTAGGGATTTTTATGAAGCTAAATAGTTAAAGGCAATGCTTGTGAACAAAAATATTTATTAATGGAAGCAACTTTATTTTTACACACATTGAGCAGAAAATTCAGATTTTTTTGAACATTCACAATATCCAGAAATTCTGACTGTCAGTCTTCAGTATTTATACTCAGAATTGATCAGTTCTGAGTGTATTTTTTATTTATAGGTAAATGTTACACCAAGGTCATATGGAGTAATTAGCATACGGTATTATACAGTCATCTAATTTTTTCATCCTTTATTAACAGTCATCTTTGGCTCTATTTCTTCTCTAATTGGAACATCATCTAGCCTTGGCAGTTGAACTATTCAATAGAACGATTAAATTTTTCTGACTGCTCTGAGCTAAATTGACCTGTTTTGACCTGTTTGTCACTGATCGTAACCTGACAGGCGCTAGCAGCCTCCAACGATTATGGCTTTTGAGATGAATCTGATGCCTTATTCTTTTGCTGCAGCTCGTCACATGAGGAGACTGGGGCCTCCCATACTCTCTATGGTCATGGAGTTTGCAAATGGCCTGGCTGTGAAAGCGTTTGTGAAGATTTTGGACAATTTTTAAAGTAGGTGGATTTTTATTCGTTGGTAGAAAATTTTTCAAGGCAAGGGAAAGTGAAAGGTGGCAAACAAAGTTCTACTGTAAACCATATCAGAGATTTTTTTTGTGTGTTTCAAGCAACTGGATAATCGAGGCTATCAGCAGAGGGTCAAATTGTTATCCTTTCTTTCATGTCGAACACTTTTGCAGGCCTTTCAATAGCACAGTGTTTAATCCTCTTATTATCCTCTACTGAAATGGAGCCTCAGAAAATTTGAAGAGATGCTTTAGATTTTATGTTGGATAGTAGGAGTATGAAAAAGCACATTTTAAATTCTGACAGTTTGTGTGAAGTGGGAATTACTGTATATAGTATAAATAAAAAAGCGCAAAGGACTAAGCATGACCATTTAACTCTCACTTGCTAATGTATTTTTGCTTTTATTCTTGCATGTGCACAAGATACATAGAAAAAAACCCACAGTGTACAGGTGGGATTGCACCTTTCAGGACTGAAAAGTGATGTCAGAAGTTTTCCTTTTCCAGCTTTGGTTTAGCCAGCTATTTTCTAAATCAGAGCATTTAGGAAATAAATGACACAGCTTTTCCTTTTCATTTGCAGCTTCGAACAGCAATGGGTTTCTGCAGTTTTTCCTTTTTATTTATTTCAAAGTATTTACTAATATTTCTGTATTCATTTGAATTTTCAACAACAGCACTTATTTGCTACCTATGTACATTTTGGACTGGTCTTTGTTAGAAGAGCCATACTCATTTGGCATGCAATAGATCTTAATGGAAAGCTACAGATAGGCTTATATAGATGAGTAACTTCAGAGGCTGAGACTCTTATGTTGTCATGGTGCAGCTAACAGGGTGAATGAACTGTTTCATGCTTCATCAACAATTAAGTTAATTAGCTCATTTGAAATTGCACTGCTTTGTTGCCAGGATGTTGGCAGAAACATCAAAAAGATGTGTTTACAAATGGCAAACTACAGGGTATATAACAGAAGCACCTTAACAGCAGACCATAACTACTCAGTATCACAATAACTTTTATAATAGAATTATAGTAATACTATTCATAAAGTATTTGCAATGCTTTATCTGTCTTTCAGTTTTAAGTAACTTACACTGACTTGCAAATTGTACATAGGTATCACTCCTGACAAATTTTTGTTTATTAGTGCATTAAGTGGAATGTCAAAACAATGGCTTATTATTAAAGAAAACTGTATAGGATTTGAAATAACCTGATTTACATAAGTTTGTATTAAAAGGAAAATGAAATCTCCCAAATTCAATGTAGTGTTCTAAGTATTATTAATAATAAGAATTTAAACTCATTTAGCTTAAGCATTTTCCTTTTCAAGGAAAACTACGTTTCCTGAATACATCCATCCATCTAGCCTATAGTGATGCTAATTCTTTGGGCAGACTTTGCACATCCATTATGTCAGGTCTCTTGTTATAATCCATGATCAGTAAAACCATTTTGATTAAGGCAGTGTAGTGCTAGGTTTACAGATGCTCTTGCTTTCCTGAACCAAATAACCCTGGAAAATGTGAAAGTGACATATACATCTTGATAAATCTGGTGCAGAGCCAGTCAGGGTTTACAGCAGTGTCATGGCTTTTTTGTCCTGTACATTGGCAGAAGATATCCGAGAATATTTTATTACTTCTTCTTTTCCTTCAAGTTTGTTTACTGTGCCCTTAAAACAAATAAGAAGTCATGATGCTGAATAGGAGAGTTTGTTTATGAAATAGAAATATTCCTTCATTTTACACTAGCATTAAGATGGAAATCAATACATAACCTTGCATTAGTTTCTTTAGTACCTTTTCATGTTCACACTAATGCAAAATCCCCATTACAATTAAAAAACATTTTCTTTCAATTAAATATAAACTTTTAGTCCAAAGATTGACCATTTTTCCAACCCATTAACTTTATAGGGGATGACAGGACTAATGGCTGTAGTTTTCAAGGCTTTGCTCTTAGTCTAATCTTTATTGCAATGTTTCAGGTTCTCTGACTTGAAACAATATGATACCTATGTTAAGAGAGTTAATGCAAGTATATTGTACCAAAATAAAATATTAATAAGGTACACTACCCCAGTCTAGTAGTCTGTATTTCTGTAATATGCTTATGACAACTTTGAAGAGTGCCTGGTTTATGAAGTGAACTGCAACTTCTGCTCAGAAAATGGTTTACCTCAAAGCTTGATCTAAAAAAAAACAACAAGCAGACGCTCCAAGAAGGAGGATTACGGCAGAAAACACCATCTTGGCTTCACTTTACTAGTAAGGGAAATGATTTAGGGTGAAGTGACAAATAACTTTCAGTAAATGACTTAAAGCTACAAGAGCCACTTTCACCATCTTTTTTTTTTTTAATCCAATATGAATTGTTTCTGTTTTTAAGATAATTTGAGGGCATTCCAATTAGCTACAATTATTTTCAGGTATTCTGAATGGCTCAAGAAGTTTCACATTAAGTGAAACCAGTTTAATGCTTGGAAAGATATGCAGTGGTTTCAAGAAAGTACAGGGAATCTTCTTCATAATAAATTTCTGTATATGTAACAAAACTTAAACCTACATCTTTGGTATCCCTCAACTACAGACAAACCCACAGTTTATATTTCTGTCTTTGTGAGATGGTATTAACTCATAATTTCTCATGCATGCAAGATCAGTTTGACTATTCAGTAAAAACAGCTTTTGGCTTAAAAATTACTTCAAAATTTAAAGACATCAGAAAATGTCATTACGTAGCTAGAAAAAAGACGACAAGATTTAAAGGAAATTCCAGGCGCTGATATGATTAGAAAAGTGTCAAAATGCTTATGAAAATTTGGAACTTTGCTGTGAAACAAGTGTTGACAGAAACTAACCATTTTCTGGTCTCTGTGTGAGGAACCCAGTAGATCTCTCAAAGCATTTAATACTATTCTTCGTGATAGTTTTTTAAATGTCAGAATGCAATAACATATAACAAAAGTTCACGGTATTTTTTCTGCAAAATTAATTATCATTCCATTGGTCCTAAGTCAGTTTGAGTAGGAAGGATTTGACTTTTTGTGCTTAAACCAGAAGGTTTACAATAAAACATGCCAGCCAGCAGACAAGTGTTCTTTAACCTGCATGTGGCAGACGCCAGCAAACATAACACAAGCTTCAGTACAAAGACTGGTAATGTTTTCATCTATAGAGACAAGGGGAAAAAAATCATGCTAGAGAAGATAGGCCAGCTTTCCAACAGATGTTTATATCTGGGGCACAAGAGCATGTTTAAAAGTCTACAAAGAATAGTGACCAAGCATCATCGTCAGGATGAGAGAAACAAAACCATATAAAGAAATAACATAATGATTAGTGCCATATAAAAATTGCTGGGTTTTTTTTCCTCTTTCAGCTGCAAAGTGATATACAGCATTATGTATAATTCTTACTCAGTGCGCATTGTCGGGTTTTTTGGTCTTTAACTAGGTGGTATGGCTGTAAAATGATGACCTCAAGAATCTTCTTTGAACTTGTCAGAATCTTATTTCTTTTGGTGACAGTGCCACAATCTCTCAAAACTAAGGCATCTGACATAATCAGCTAAATGAATAGTGACAGCTAACATTTTGTATTTAAACTCCTGTCAGTGTTTAAACATAAAAAGCTTGATGCAAAATAAATCAAACACCACTGATATGCAAGTGAAACATTTTGTTAAAACAGTCCCTGACACACTTGGATTCCAAGCTGATCTCACTTCAGCTTTTGAAATGTTGCTAGCGAAAATGAATTTGAAATTCTTGTGGCTAAAATTTATGATTTGCAACATGCACTGGAAGTTAGCAAGTACATTTACACCTGGAAGAAAGAAAAAATACACAACAATTAGACAATTGAACGGATCCTTTATTGTGTTTTTTGTCATTCTGAAATGTTTGCTTAACTGTTTTTAAAAAGACAACTGAATATTTACACTCTCCCGTCTATAAGCCACACAGCCAGCACATGGATTCAAGCAGTTTTTAAGGACGTCAGTCGACCACATCATTTATTCCATTTTGAAAACAAAAATCAATATACCTATAAAGTGACCCATAAATTAGAACTGGCTCACACAATGTTTGTTCAGTGCTGCCTTTCTGAAGGCACCCTTTGCATTTTTTCTTCACCTCTCTGTTTGAACTGCAGTCACAGTAAGAGGCTCATTAGGGGACATTAGGGACTGGAGCTAACCAGAATTCCAGAGCTTGCTTTGCTCTTATTAATGCATAGTAGAGTAGAATGCATTTAAATATTTCATAGGCATTCAGTAATTTGTGTGTAATCGCCTTGTTAGCAGACCAGTAGAAGGAGAACAGGTCTGTGAAATGGTGTTAGTGATTGCATGGGTAATTTACAGACCTTTGCCTTCCGAAAGAGCATTATTGGTGGTTAGAATGGAGCTGTGAAATAGAACTAGCAAAAAGTTAAAAAAAACTTAATAAAGGTTTTGTAACAAGCATCTTCAGGGATAACAACCCACTTGGTCCTTTTGAAGAAGCTGTAATTTATGACATATGCAATATATCAAATGCATAAGATATTATTATAGAGCATTCATATGAAAAGGGTATTTGCAACATTAGTTCCAACTTCCTGCAAGGGACATGATTAAATGATTAATGAAATGTCCCTTTGCATATGCACTTTGAAACAGCAATTAGGCACTGACTGAGAAAATCCACCAATCCTCTCATTTTTCAGCATTATCTCATTCTTGATTTATAAATCATAGAGAATTTTTAACAGCAATCTGTAGTACCTGATACAGTTATAAAAGTATAAAAGAGAATAATTTGGGTATAAAATAGTCATAAGTACATAAATTCATAATTTAATGTTAATACTGAGCCTATTTATTTAGTCACATTGTGTTGTATTTATATCCGACACTATTTCTGTACTTTGATTGGCATAATTAAGTAGGGGGAATGAATAGGCACTATTATTTTACATATCACTGGTAAACAATAGCGAGGAAAGGGAGATGTGGCAGAGGTATGTATGTGTTTTTCAAGTTCTCGGTAATCCACTGGAGGCTGTTCTATAAATGATCATTGAAGGGCTGCAAGCTAGCCTATAATTACAGGAAAGAAAGTGGCAGCTCTGGCATTTCATAACTATGTGTCCTCGAAAAGTGCTTTGTGAGTTTGTCACCAATGATAATTTAGATAGAGGCTCATTACTGAACATCACAACACTTTAAAAACCTTTCGCCTTCATACAAGAGAATAAAGGACTATTTTAATGGCAAGGTTCTTTTGTGTTCTGCTGAAAAATTCAATCAAGACAAAACCTCATTGACTATTATTGTAGTCTACAGTCTGGTCTAATAAAAGCTGCATAGATAAATTGAATGGGTTTCTAAGACTTGAGCGTATCAGTGCAAACATTCTGCACTTTTTTCCTTTTCTTAAATATACAGTCATGGAGTATCACTAAAATGTAAATTAGTATAAAATCCTTTCTTATCTAAGTGTGTTAATGCAAGATGATTGTAAGCGCAAAAGTATTTTTCATATTATTTCAATTATTTTCTTGCACTTTCTCAGTCTTCATACATGCATTGATACATGTGTGTACACACGTACACATATGGATGTACAGATGAAATGTGCATGTTAAAAAAGGATGCATGTTGCACACCTTGTAGGTACTGGCAGGTCTACACACTAAATTTTGCTTTTTATGAAGTACAGATAATAATATTTGTATAAACTCTCCAAGATGAAAATTATTACCCTATTACAGGCTGTTGTGAATATGTTGTATTTTTTTCTCAGCTGTAAAATGTTTCACATTTCTGAAAAAATAAACTGTGTTAATTAAAACATTAAAGGACATAATTTGCAATGATATTCCAGCAGTAATTTTTTTCCAAATATTTTCAAGGAATTTTTGTTTGACTTTTATAACGTGAAACAATGATGTTTTAAGAACACACGCTCTCTTTTTAAAAATGTGTGACTGAATTTTAGTGCTCATTAAAGAGAAGCTTATAATAGCTCTGTCTGGAACTGAGCGTAGTGCAGACAGGTTCTGTGTATATCCCTCCACGTAACTCTGCCAGTGCACCTCAGCCTGACCTATAGTACTTTGCTATTTTAGTCCTGGATTGCTTTTGAGAGAGACTGACAAGAGTAACAAGTTTTATAGAGGTTAATTGAGATGGGTAAATGTCCACTAGAATTCTAGTTGAAATTATCTCTCTTCTTTCCTCTAATGGTGCATTATCTTTTGCTTTGCAGACTCCAAATCTGTTTGGGGGAAAAAAAAAACAAACCAAAAAAAAACCAAAAAAACAAAAAAACAAAAAAAAAACCAAACCAAATCAAAAAAACCAAAAACATTTTGACCCACTTCAATATTTATTCCAGCACATTTCTAGAATATATCATCCCCTATCTACCTCTTTTAGAACATGCTGTATTTTTTATATTATTCTGTTATCAATAATACATTCATTTCAGTCTGCTTTGTAATGCTGTGTGTAGTTCATAATCTGCCTCCTGATTTCCTAATATGTTGCAAATATAATCAGGAGAAAATCCTGTTTCTTTCAACAACTGAATAAGCAGCAAAATAATGGAATAAGCTGCATGTGTGTTGCACAGTCTACTTTACACTTTCAAACCAATAACTCAGCTCTTCAGGATCACTTTCCAATCCTCCAACATATATTCTCCCCTTAAAAATAGATCTCTTTTTCTCAGTTATAAATCAAGTTAGCATGGGATTAGTAAAAGATGAAGACAAGATAAAAGATTAGGAATATGCTGATAAAGTATGAAAATTGACTAGCAGAGTTTGTACATCACTTAAAAGTCAGGACAAGAAACAAAACCAACAAACAACCCCCCGAAAAAAACCTCAGCCAAACAAAAAAACAGCCAGCCAGTCAACCAACCAACCAAGCAACCAAAAAACCCAAACCAAATTAAAAAACAAACAAACAAAAACAAACAAAAAAGGAACAACAACAACCCCTTTGGAACCTTTCCAAAGCCTTTCCAGCCTTCTGGAGGAAAATATGTGTTTCTGTCTTGGCAGATTGACACATATTGGACTCTAAAAGTGCAGCAACTTAATACAGAGAAAAGTTATTTTAGAGGTTTTTAAAAATGTATTAGACCTAGTTTTTCTTTCACTACATTGCCTGTACTTGCATGATAAATAAAGCAAGCCTACTTCACAGGCAAGAAAGATCAGAAAAAAATAATTCTTAAACCAATTTTTACATTCTTACTGTTTCCATGAGTACCTTTTCTCCAAAATACACAGCAAAATGCACAGTAAAAGTGTGATATAAAAGATGCGTGTATCTCACGATTTCCAGAAGATTACTGTGTTAACTCTCAAGAAACTTGCAACATACTCCCAAGTTACCGTGTAATCATATTGAAATTACATTACACTGGACTTTCTTCTCCCACACTGCATACTGCTGTTACATTTAAAGTTCCTCAGGGCAAGGACTATGTCTGTATCTATTTTGTAAGGTGTTATGCAAACATATGGTGTTGTAATAACTAATAAATAATCATGAGTACGCAGTAGCCTCGAACTTGGGCTGTGAGATCTTTTATACCTGTACTCTTGCTTACTCTCGAGTTATCCGCATATAACTGTCAGCACACCCAGGTGACATACATGCACGTGGAAGCACAGTGTACTGGTGTGTACTGGTGATAGTGGTAATGATGCAGAGCTACAATCTGTCTTCAGACCTTTTTCTGGCAATTTTGTACCCAATTAACTGAGAATATTAAACTGTTACGTTAACAGGCCATGCACTATCATGCCTTTGTAATTGAGGGAGTAAAATTCTTCTGAATCAAAATTTCAGAAAACAAATGAATGGTATGTTCTGAACAATTATCTATTTTTTTAAACTGGTTGTGCATTTTTGCATCAATGGGAGGAATGAAGTCAGTTCCTTTGAAAATAAATAAATTATAGGTTTTATGACTCGCATAAAGGAAATGTCTCCTTGGCGATGCTTGAACTTAGCATAAACTACCAAGCAAGTTACACGTATATTCCTAAGAATGTTGTATTAAAAGACAGAACAAAACCTTTCACAATTACTTATGTCTTTTCCCCAGCCATGCCTGTTGCAAGAATAGCCAAACATTTTGCTCACCTGAAAACTATCATAGAGTCCTAAACCTGTGAAGTCATGATTTAAAAGACACAAATGTTAGTAGAAGTGAGATACAGTCCCTGTATTTTTCCACTGTTTCTGACAAATACATTTTACCCATAGATTAACAATCAAATGACTACACAGTTCTCTGATTAATTCTGCTAGAAAAGAAAAAGGAGAAGATATATTTCCTCCGTGGTATAGATAACTTAGTTCCTGTAACTGTGAGACCATCTGTGAATGTAGTCCTTGCAAAGCTTACCCCCCAAGCCTACAGTGGAAATAGCCAGTAAATCCACATTCAAAGGCAGAACTCCTTTGCTCCCATGTCTTCTTTAGCCTGATCCTTACGTTTTCTTCTCCGTGGAGCAGGAAGCCCACTATTAAAGCTCCAGAAGGGACTTCTTTAATCCTGAAGAAGAGAGAGAGAGAAGAAAATGAACACATTGTCCTTCAAAAAAACATTATTAATTGATCTTTGTAAATTTATGCTCAATTGAAATGTGTGAGGGACAGCCACTTGAGTCTGGGCTGAACTTCAGTTACAGGCGGCTGCTCACTGAGGTCCTCTTCCCGTGATGCAGAGTGTGTTTTTGTTTTGCTAAGCTCACATGTGTAGCCTGAACTTCTCCCAGGGGTCTTTGCTCTGTTGTTAAGGTGTATAGCTGGTCTTTCCCCTGCCTTTACCTTGCACACATTTCTCGATACTGGGGGGGACAATCACTTCCATCATCCTCAGAGTCTACTTCTAGAAACTGCATTGAAATTTGGCTGTTCCCCTACAGCTCTGTTTTTGGGGAGGGGTAGTCGATGTTCTTTTGTTGCTTAATGATTAAAGAGCAGATGGAGAAATCTTAACAAAGTCTACATTAATTCTCAGTAGTTCAAGGAGCCTAAAAGTAATTATATCTTTTGGAAACTCATTTGTAAGGTGATTCTCTTCATCTGCGTCAGCAACAGGGAGTGGAAATCCGTTCAGTCATTCTAACAAGTGTTTATAACTGGTTACATTGGCCCTTAGATGGCATATGTGACCTGGGAGATAGAAACTGGATATCTGACAGTCCTCACTGGGAAATTTGGTAGAACTAAATGAAATAATAATAATAATAATAATAATAGTTTTGTTATTTAGTATCATTGTCTGTAAGGCATGCTCTGACTAGGTCTTTTTGCACAACTCCCATTGGAACTAAAGGAAGCCATATGTGCAGGAGAGAAAAATGGACTCATAAAGATATTTTCCTCATCTTAACACTGTCTTACTTCCTTCTCTAGGCACCTTAACAATGAACATGCATTGGATGACAGAAGCACTGCTCAGTGTCGGGTGCAAATGCAAGTGGTTCAGCAGTTAGAAATACAGGTTTGTTACATGGATGCATTATCCTATTACTTATTTACTATTAACCTAAACTAAATTGAAAACACTTGCCTTAGTGACTCTAGCCTAAAGACATATATTTCTTGCATTAAATTTGTTGATATTCATGAACAAGTGAGGGTTTTTTACTTAAAGATTTTTCACATTATAAATTATGCAATAATTATCTAACATCAAGTTTGTCTACAGTATTTTGCTTGAACTAAGACTCTAATGCTGTTCATCAGGAATGAAAAACACAGTCCCTGGAGCAAAGATTGGATCCAAGCCATCTTCACTGTTTAAAATGCTGGGTCAGGACCCCTCTTCCTTCTTCCCCTTCTGACCCAGTGCTTGTCTATGCTGTTCTGTGGGATAAAAGAGTAGCAGGGTGTATCTCCACTCAAAATGACTCCCAGCCTGATAGGGGGCATTTTTCTGCAAGCAGAAGGTGTAACGTCAGACCCACTGAGGGTGGTCCCCAGGGAGTGCCATGCCTCAGATCGCAGGCCTGCAGTACCCTGTGCATGCTCTAACCATTAGAGGTCACTGCATGTATGTGAATGTTCCCTTCTGCTTATGCAGGGAGTGATGAGTACCCCAGAGGTCTTCCAGTATTGTGACTACACCTCCCAGGCTTCTGAGGTTGGGGCACAAGCCTTGGGGGTGACCGTGCAGGACACTTGCACCGTGCTGTCTCCTTGTGCCCACACAGCAGTCCTAGGGGGATCATGTCTCAGCAGTCCCATCCCCTCTTGGGACTGCTAGGAGGAGCTCAAGGGATGCAGCAAAGGACTACGATTTTTTCCCTGTTTCTTGCTGTATGTGGAGAAAGAAGGATAACAACTCTCACCTTTCTCACCTTTCTGGAATATTGTCTCACAGTTCTCTTTCACGTAAGAATACTTATTCTTCTTTCAGCCAAGGCAAACTATTTGGGTCTTTTTTACTTTAATACTGGAAATCCAAAACAATGAGAGGAGCATGCAATAATGTAATTTATTGTCATTTCCCTTAAAATGAAAGATTTTTAAACCCAGGTAAAGCTGGTATGTCATTTATGTTATTTACAGGATAGTGTTAGCTTAATTTGTTTGTTAGGAATTTATGTCATGGCAAATACTATGTCTCTAAAATGTCACACACAGTATGAAGCCACACATAATATGAAGAAGAAACCTTCTTCCCACCCCTTGCCTCAAATATTCTTTAATTGAAGATGCACTGATCGAATTATATCCAGCATACTCAAAATACCTGCAGTAATAAAAATAGTTCCCTCTCTTAAAATTACTTACAAGTTGTTTTCCTTAGTCCAGTCTCAGTCTACAGACTGTGTAAGAGCAAGAA
This sequence comes from Aleadryas rufinucha, assembly GCA_013397815.1. Classification (NCBI taxonomy): domain Eukaryota; kingdom Metazoa; phylum Chordata; class Aves; order Passeriformes; genus Aleadryas; species Aleadryas rufinucha. The sequence goes on from VZTH01005518.1 coordinate 368,406, forward strand.
CTCTCTGGTAAATGGTAGTATTAAACATAAAGTTTAATTCTTACTGCAATTAATGTTGAAATCATGTTGTAGGTATCCAGAGCCAAATCACTAGAATGAAATTTTGAACATTTCTTCTTTCAAGCTGATTTGTGAAAAAAAGAAAAAATTATTTTCATGTTGTGAAATACATTTCCCTCTTTTATATTCTGCTATTTTTATCAACAAGATGCATATTTCAAACATTTCCTCCTCTTTCATTTTTTGCTTTTAATTTGGCAACTTGTTTGAATCTGAAACTACAAATATTTACATAGTGTGTGATCAGAAAATGGTATCAGGAAAAAGTAGAGGTTAAGTAACGTGATGTTTTTTAAAGGCAGTGTAAGGGCTTCTTAAGAACTGTTTACCATTTACAAAGGCTAGGTTGTAATCTAACAGTTGAAGTGAAGATTTAGCTTGCAGTGTGACCAATTATGCCATTTTTTGCTTTGTCTGACTGCCAGTGAAGTAGGGTCCATCAGTTGTAATGAGACCCAGTGCAGTGTTGATGCCGACTTGATGGCAGAGTTCAGTGTTTCACACTGCCTGGGCTCTGTCAGTCTATTGAATTAGATTGATGATGGCAGATTGCAGGGGGCACTAACTGGACCTCAGTGGGAAAGGATGAAGTGTGTAGTCAATCCTGGCAGGCACTGTGCTTTGAGGACCCTTCACCCCTTCACAGCTGTTGGCACTAGTCCATTGCTAACAGTGTCCACAGGACTTTAAAGAGACACTATGGGCCTTCTAATTTATGGTCTTAGTAACGTGTTACTGTCGAGGCAACTGTGACCTCAATTCTCTTATTGACAAAAAGATGAAGTGCTATTTGTTTTCTCTGACCTTTTAACATATGAAAGGCTATAAAAGTTTTTGTTGGGTTTTTTTTTCCTTTCTTTCTTTCTTTCTATGCCCAAAGTTGCATTTCCTCTTAGGTAAGTTTCTAGTGACATAGACTTTTATATGCAGGAATCATTACACCAAGACAAGCTCAATGATAAGATGTATCACTGCAGTGAAATAGCTGTATCAGTCATTTCTAAAATGCTTCTGATCCCACTCTTTCTTAACAGCTTTCTAAAGAACGTGAACGTCTTCAAGCAATGATGACCCACTTGCACATGCGACCCTCGGAGCCCAAGCCATCTCCAAAACCTGTAAGTGCATATTGCTTTATAAACAGTAAATAGGTCTACAAATGTAGCAGGCTAAGAAAATGAACAATTTAGTGATAGTTGGAAAACAATGAGTGTGATGAAAAATATGGCAATAAACTGAAGGTAAAA
>VZTH01005518.1:379712-402212 GCA_013397815.1 Aleadryas rufinucha
GCAGAAATGCTGCTATATTCAGAATGTGAAAATAATTGGAAATGCTCAAAATCCTTCTGACCACCTCAACAAGTACTCAAAATGAGCTGTTCCATGTGTGTATATTTCTAAATGTTCATATATGTATGAGTGCTAGGTATATGCATGGGCTAATAATTTTGGTTTTACTTTTCATTTTGGTAGGCTGCACTGGCAGAGAGTAGTTTACCATTGCTTAGTAACCCAGGACTGATAAATAACGCATCCAGTGGCTTACTGCAGGCAGTCCATGAAGATCTCAATGGTTCGCTGGATCACATTGACAGTAATGGAAATAGCAGTCCAGGCTGCTCTCCTCAGCCTCACATGTAAGTGCAGTTAGCTTTCTTCCAAGAAAAAATGCCTTAGTCTAAGACACAATATTACTCAAAAGAGCTTTGAAAGATGGTAAGTGAAACATCTGGAGCTATATATTTGAAACTAAACATTTATATTAAAACATTTAAATAGATGAATCTGCATTTACTTTGTAGTTAGATTGCTGTTAAGCTTTTTTTTTGGTTTTGTTTTTTTTTTTTTAAACCTCATCAATTTCTTTGCAAGCTCTGAACGTAATGGGAGGCTGATCTCTGTGGTCATTTTCACAGCCTGGTTTGTAAGGTGTGGTCAGAATGTTCACATTGGAATTAGTTGTAATTTTAACTTTGAGTCTCTAAACCATTTATGAACTGTAGTAGAGATATTGCCCGTTTATATAAATCATAAAATGCAAAGTTTAACTGTTGCCCACAGTTTACATAGAAGCCAGTAAAGTGTAACTTTTTGTCTGTCATATAAATCAGTGTAATTACATATTCAAGTTTAATTACTGGTGCATCTGTATTGGCAAGGTTTATATGTTATATTTTATGCAAGACTACGATTCCTATTAATATTTAGCAGCTAACTATATCATTAATTACTTTAAATTCTTTCCCCTACCATCTTTTTAATGGAGCTGAGAGACTGGAAGTATTAAAAATTGATGTATTGTGGATTTCAGAAATGTGTCTGAAGCTTTAGAAATGCCTGGCCTTAATCAGTGGTGTCAAACATGGCAGTTTCTTGTTTACTAAATAGTAAAACATGTATCTTGGAGGTATTGTTTCCCAGGTTATTTATATAATAATTAGCAGTGTGATATCTAAGTAGACCTAGTTTTAAGTTTACTGTAGGATGATTTTTAAAGTGTATCTACAGTTATAGTATCCTTTTTTTTATGTTTTAAAAAGCTGATCTCATTTGCCTTTTTTCATTCCATTTTCTCTTTCACATTTTAAATGTTCATTTTAATTGCTAGAATGGGATATTTAGCAGTAACAGTAATTGAGACCAGACTCCCTTTTTTACTTATGCTCTGATGTGTGAAGAATCCATTTTGATCTGACCTTTTTTTTAGGGGAAATATTTTACTGATTTTTTTCTTCTTTTGTTTGGTGTTTTAATATATCTGTGATCACATAGAAATGTTTATTGTCATGCATTTAATTGTTTTATTGCACATTTATTCTACTTGCCTTTGAAAATAATACACTGTGAACATTCATGTATTTTATCAGGTTCCAAACCATTACTTTTTCAAAATGGAAGAATTTGTCTTTGGAAGTGTCTTTAGATGTATTAAATAATACAAAAGAAGTAATAAAACTTGAAGTAGAAAGAACATGAATATATGCTCTTGAGAGTAACACTACTCTAAAACAAGTAAAGTGAGCAATCAGACAAAAGTTTTTATATCCCATGCTTTATGCTATCAACCATGCAGTGGGTAGCTTGAGGCCTTTTACTTTTAGCAGTTCTCCTGAGTATGCTAATGCTCTCTTCCTGTATAAAATGCCAAGACAATAAAACTTTAAAGAGCAAACAAGAGTTAGATCATGTGTGTTAAAAACAGCTACTTTACAGAAAAGAATGACACTTGCTATTAAAGTTGTTTTGTAAGTGTTAGGCAGATCTGTTTACATATCCTATGTTCCGTCTGCCATTCTACTGGATAAACTGTGATATCTGTGCATATGATTATGTAGATATGGCTACATTTATAGCTGTGTTTATAGCTAAAATACTGCATATTATAGAAATTCTTGCCTATAACAAAGGCAAATACCTTGAGTTACACCCTAACTCAAGATTCAGCCTTCCTCTCTCATTTTAATGATGTGTCTTTTGTCAAAATAGACATTTTCAGGACTTTCTATGGTGACTCTTGAAACTTGTGAGGACGTGTTGCTCAGTTCTTGATCAGTTGAAGCAACAGAATGTATATGTCCTGAGACACCACTGGAGAAAGAATCTGTGCTCATTCATCCCTTGCACCAAACTTAGTGCAAGAATTCTGGGCTTTTCTGAGACCGTGAGCCATCAGACAAAAGATGCAAGCTATGACTCGATACCCACTCGTGACATTTTTTCCTTTTCTTTGCAGAGGGAAAAAGGGAATGAATGCAATCTGCAAGGGAAGGTTAGCGTAGGGAGAGGCTTGCATGGGAGGCAGAGGACCAAGGAAGAGAAGAGACCTCTTCTTTCCTTCCATGACCACATTGGTCAGGGACCCTTATTTTTGTTAAAGAGCATTACTTAAGAAAATGAGAAAATAGTATAGGTAAAGCAAAACAGAAGTAAAACAAGTGAGAAAGAAGTAAATAGGTAAAGCAAAACAGAATTAAAACAATAAGTAAAACAAGTGAGAAATATTGCAAAAAATAAAGACACCATTTAAATTTTGCATTACCTACACAGGTAACATAATCTCTTTCTTTTTTTTTACCTGAAAAATAGTTGATAAACTAGTAAAAAAAAAAGTATTTTACTGGCATGAGCACCTACTTTTAGTCTCCTGAGAAGTTTCACCCAGAAAGAGTGAGTGTTCCTCCCTTAGTGAAGGGTTCTTGAGGTGTGATAATTACTTCACTCACCTGTGAATTTGGAGGCTCTATTAATCTCCAAGTAGATTAAACCTCCATCTCCTGAGTCCCAGGAAGATGTACTAGCTAGAACAGCAGGTGTATGTGCTGAGCAACGAGCAATGTAGGTGGCACACATGCAGGAACAATGGAGCAAGGTATTAGGGAAAGAGGCAAGATGTTGTGTGCAATTTAGAGATCAAAGCATTCAGTTAGGAAGTTGCAGAGTTTGGATTCTAGACAAGCTTCCAGAGAGAGGCATTTGTTTGGCATTTCAGCAGGATATGCAAAAAGAGGCGCAGTGACAGTGTCAAAGCCAAACATCTTAGGCATTTGGTTGTTAAAATTGTACTGACTGTAATTTTATCAGATATGATAAAAATATATGATAGCAAAACTGTCCTGTTTTAGGATGATCATATGTTTTTAGCATATTTTGTGTGTGTGCAGTGGTCAGCGTGTCTGTGGATGAGCATTGGAACATTATCAGAGACATTGATTTCTGTAATTGTAGTGCCTTAGCTGCTGAGTGTCAGAAAGTCGGGAAATTGTTTCAGTCGTTGGATATGAACCTAGTACTTCAAATCTGGTTTTGCAAAACAGAGTAGTAAGAGCAGTTAGAGTCATTAATTTACCCATCTGTGACCAGGTATCTTAACATAGGTGGGCGAATCAACTTACTTAGAAAATAGTCTCTGTTCATTGACTGGAGAAAGACAGGAGATCTATAACTTCAAGTAACTGTATCACACTTAAATGCTTGTTAAGTGCAGCGAGTCCCAGCCAGTGTATTTAGGGCACTTTAAAACCTCTAAAATTTTGGCCTCAGGTAATGAAATATAATCTGCTCCATTTCTTATGCTTTTTGAATACTTAAAAATACTGCAGGAAGTTGTAGGTGATCAGTATAACCATGGCCTGGTAGCTAGGGTAACTCTCGTATCAATTATTACATAAAGTATCTGAAGTTTTATATTGTGTGCCTCCCAGTTTTCTTTCTCCATCTGATGAAAGGTGGCAGTGCCACGATCCAGTATGCAGCATATAACTAGTGGGATCTTAAGCCCTAGGTTTTCTTTCTGTGTTTTAGCAATATTAAATCCAAGTTCAGTCTTTGACTGGTCTTCAAATCTGATTCCTGGTATGTAGGCACCGAGCGCTTCCTTGATGTAAATCTTCACTGAAGAAATGTGTTACTTATTGTGGGCATATATGTTCTGCTCAAAATTTAAATTTCTTTTAAGATCAGTTGTCAACAATCAATGTCAGACACTTGTATTTTAAGTCAATGCTTAAGACTGTTTCTTCCTTCATTATTTCAAAATGGACTACTTCTCCAAACCTATTGTGAGTTAGAGCTGATAAGCAACAGGTTTCAAAGTGACAAAGAGAACTGAAGATACTTTGTACACAAAGATTCCTAATTTATGGTTGCTGCTAATCTTAATAGATGTAACTGTAAGTTCCATAGTGCACACCTTTGGAATATAAATCCAGACTTCTGAAATAAAAAAAGACAAATCCAAACAAGTGCAGTTAGAGCTGGGTTGTGGGAAACATTGGAGAAAACTTTTTTTTTTTCCTGTAGAAACAACAGCATTGGATAAGACATGAAATGATGCTTAGGAACAATAATGACAGTTCATGCATTAGTGAAAACACAACTTCTTTTTAACTTGTATGTAATAGACAGCATACTGCTGAAGAGTTTTGGAGGATTTGAAGGTCAGTTCTTTCAGAACTAACAAATTTAGATTTTTAAGTGAACATCAGGATCATAACGAAATCAAATTTGTGCTATTGCTTTTCCTGTCTCTATTATTCGTTCAAGAGTTCTCACTCTTGGGGATGGCAAATAAGGAATGTAAATCAAGTTCAACTACTTTTCTGGTGTTTGTCTCTGCGTTTGTACTAGACTGATAACGCTTCAGTGATTATTGCAACTGGCATATACCTGGATATTTTATCACCAGAATGCTTAGCACATCAGTTGTCCCCATAGTCATGGCAAATGCATCATGCAAAATGCCATTTTAATTAATTGTATAATCCTAGGGGGAAAAGGTACCATTTTAATTTGTAAAACTCTTCATAGCAGTTGAGGAAATTGAAAGAAATTGGTCATGAGAAAACAAGGAAAATTGCAGACTGAGAAAATGTAGTCTTGCCATAGGAAACAATGGGGCAATTATACCATTCTATTAAAACTCACTGCAGCTCATTGAATAAGGAGTGGAAGGAGTTAGAAAAGGTGATAGGGAAAGCAGATATCCCTCGGGTGAGGTTTTGTGGAAGGGGCTTGTCATCATGGTTGTCTCCCTGCTCACTCTGTAAGAGTGTAGACTGAGGACAATACAACTAAACTCATTCTCAATTGATTTACCAAAATATCTAGTTCCTAACAGCAGATCCAGAATCCTGGAGTTAAAGCCATTCTGATTTCTAGAATTTTAGTTGTTGACAGATTTTTTAGAAAAGTATGGTGAAAATAAAAAATAAGGTTTTAGAATCACTTCTCAAAAAGTGAGTTCATACATTATCTCCTATATGACTCTTTGTGATCAGCTATTGTAGTGCTGTACTCTGTAAGATGGGAATTGTTTGAAACCAAATGTCAAGACACACACATATATTCCATGATCTTTAAAGCTGTTTCTAGAAAATGTTATGGGAGGTTGTTATGAGAAAGAATAACTTTTGTCCAAATGAGCAAGGGTAAGAGACAATCTTAATAAAAAAAAGAAAAAAAAAGAAAAAAAAAAGGACCTTATCCAATGTAGTCCTTCGTCTTCAATTTTGTGTGGAAAAAGTGAGTTCCAAGCATGTATGGTTTCAGTCACCTTTTGTATTCTCTTGTCATTCCCAACCCTACTCCTTTACCTTTTCTCACTCTTGCCTTGACTGGATCATTTCTCTCTGCAGTTCTATCTGCATAATCATCAAACTTGTTATTTTTTTTTCAAACTTTTTTATCTTTAAATTTTATTCCCAGAGGCAAATATGATTATTCTGCTCTAAGATCATTTACTTTTGAGGTGCTTCAGTTTGAAAGCATTCCATTGTCAGGTCGTTCCCATATCTGATTATTCCAGTCCCCCACTGTTAAGCTTTCACACCACTTACAGTAGGTTACCTATCATTCCAGTTTTAATCCCTTTCATTCCCTTGTTTCTTTAACTTCATAATGTTCCAATCCCCTGTCTTTCCTTCTTCCTTTTTTTTTTTTTTTTTTTTTTTTTTTTTTTTTTTTTTTTCCCTTTTATTTTTTTTTTCTCTTTTTTTTGGGGGNNTTTTTTACTTTATAATGTTCCAACCCCCCGTCTTTTCTTTTTCCTTTTTTTTTTTTTTTTTTTTTTTGTTATCGTTTCATTGTCCCATTTCATGATCTCTTTGCATTTACCTTGGAGGCTTGTTCTGTTCTAGGGGACTGCTATGATCCAAGTCTCTTGTTCATTGTATAAGACTTGACATCGTGTATAAGAAAATAAACTCGCGAAACACATCAATTAACAGGGATGTAACAAGCATTAATAAATAGGTGAGAAGCATGTAATTGAGCAGATGAATGTGGTAGCAGTTGCAGTATTTCTGGGTATCCTTGTTCATCAAAAACGTTTCACCTAATCACATGATATTTTAATGCCTGTATAATTTAATTTCACACATTTTTATTCATAAATCTAACATAAGGATGATAATGGGCAAAGAGACTTTGTGACAACAATTGACTTTTATTTTTATATGAAAAGAGGAACAGCTAGGAAATGGGATCTAAAAGGTTATAGCTTTTGTCTGAGCATACTCCCACTGAAAGAAGTTCTGTTGTGAGAATATGCAGTGAAATAATTTTGGCTTTTGTACAGAGCCATTTACATGTGGACACTAATGGAAAAATAAGCAATGATGCATTGATTAATAATATTTTTCACTATTCCCATTGAAACAACTTTTCACTTGAATGTTTCCTTAAATATTTATATTCTCATTTTTTTAAATTTTATTTTACATTACTTTACTTTTCAGTCCATTTGTCCTCTACATTTGCTTTTGTTCATCAATTTTTTTATTTTCCAGCACTGATGGTCCAGTTCTTTATCATTTCATCTCTAGCTTCTTAAATGTTACCTATCTTACTTTTGATCAGAAGTTGCTATTTTTTTCTTACATTATTCCAGCCCCAATTGTTGCACTTCTACAGTACATTCCCAATGCTCTTAACAAAAAGATCACTCCAGAGATACAGTGCCTTCAGCTGAAAAGAGTCAGATCCCCATAGCATGGCTTGTAGAAGTTGGTTGGCTCCTTTGGGGTTTCACAGAATCTTTTTGGAAGCTGTCTTGCTGACAACTCTGTCGTACTGCTGTCATGAATTCTCAGTGTATGGACAAGATACTTTTGCTTTTCACATAAAAAGTCTATATAAGAAAAGGCAGCATCTTAAGTATTGTTGCAGATGTTAAAAATTTGTTTGACGTTGCACAACTAAATCTCTCTGCAATGTGGTTGTGTAACTCCTAAAATTAGTTCATAAGAGAGTCCTGTCTTTGTACAATGCAAAAGCTGAGATGACAGTGCCATTAAAGTGTATTTCTAACACTGCACAGACAGTGACAAATTTTATCCACTGTTGATGATTGTGGGGTTTTTTTAAGTAACTGTAATATTACAAGCCAAAGTTTTTGAAAGTGGACTCTCTAAATACTGTTTCCTGAATATACATGTCCAAAATGTGTCTTTAAACTTAGTTATCACATAAAAAGTCAAATAAAAAAATACAATTATATCCAGTTGATAACACTTATGCCAGTAGTTTAAATCATGATCCATAAATCCAAGCATTCCATGAAAAATGTAGGACATTATGCCGAGAAATTATTATTTGACTATTGTTTAATCTTTAGAATTCATAGAAAACTAGGCACTTTACACATTTTAAAAGACTAAAAATTCCAATGCAGGGTTGGTTTTTTTTAAGACTTATGGAAAGACTTCATCTCGTGTGAAATCTCATGTGTAGGTCACATTAAAGTTACGAAATCTCAAGATGGCTAAAGATGTGATTATACCTGGTAAAGTCCATACGCAAAAGTAAAATTCACAGTCTTCTGGAGAAGTGCAGTTGCATCTAACAAAAGCCTTTGATTTAGATCAGTGCTGGGAATGCATATGTGTAGTACAAACTCTGATGTAATTTCTGCTAAGGTTATAACTGCAAGCATTCTGATGGTTTTCTCCAAATAAGCAACAACATTAAAAGTGTATCTTAAATTAGGCTGAAGATATCCAGTAATCTCCCTCCTACACCAAGATTTTACCAAGTTCATTGTTCCACTGTACCAATTAATAAGGATTTAATGATGTTGCAGAATCTTTGTATGATCATGGCTACTCCACTGATGCTTTTCAAAGACTTTAATAAGCTTCTGATTGAGATGGATAAGGGAATATGTTTATTTGATGCAGTATTATGCTATGATAGTATTAATTCGGGACTTGCCCCAAAATTAATTTTTATTTCTCTTCCTGTTTCCCCTCCTTTTCTTCATTCCTTGCAAATTTGGCATTATCAGACACCATAGCTGAAAAAATGACCTCTGAGCTTTTATATCCTCTTGCTCTAAGAACACAGGAGATAAGAGTCATGTTGTAGGCAAATATATATTACAATTCCACTCCTAAAATTATAATAGTCCATCTCAAATTTGAAAGACATTGGGAAATTTCATTCCTTTGATGATTATAAGCCGTATTCCAATTTCCACACTAAATATATTCCAATTTAGTTTTGCTGATACGTTTTAGTCTACTGAGTCTTTTTTACTCTTCCTCATGTTTCTCAAATGTATTCTAGAGAGTGCACTGTGAGCTTTGAATCTGCATTTTGTAGACCAAACAGACTGTTTCTGATAGAACAGACTGTCCATTTTCCTCATGTGTCTACAAGTTGTTCCATAAAAAGACTCAGTTTGGATTTAGTTATGTGAGTAGGTATTAACAGGTTTTTGAAGAATTCCAGATGTACTTGTATATAATGTGTTTCTTCTTTGTCTCTGTTCCGGTGGGGAAAAAGCTTATTTCAGCTATATTCAGCAAAACTGTTATGGTTTATTTTAATATACACTATTACGGATGGATTGGGGGCCCTGTTTTGGAAAGTGCTGTACAAAGGCAAAACAAAAAGGTTTATCAAATCCGTGCCCCAAACTCTTGCAGTCTATAGGCAGTAATTGAATTACTTAGTTTTGAGAAGGACCTTCAGATGTAGTTGGAATAGAAGCTGTATATTACTTACACTACTGTCCCCTTGTAGAACAGCATCACTTCATTTAGAGAAGGGCTTGACACAAAGCCAGTTGCCGTTGGCTGCACTATAGGTACATAAAGCCCAAAGGTGAACCATGCCCATCAAGTAGTGTTCTGGTACTATGCATGCCCTTTAATTCATAGTGTTATGAGAGAAATAATTAGGCATTTGTATCTATCTGGAGCTACTGGAAGTACAATTTAAACCGTATATATTTTTATTTTGTAGCTACATATAGACAGATGTATTAATGACCAGTGTATTGCACTGTATATATTTCATTCAGCAGGAATACACTGCCCTGTGAAGCTGAAGCCTGTGTTTAAGCACAGCTCAAAGTATGTGACTGAGGCAGGATATGTTAATCTAGGCTCTGTGGTATCTCATATAGCTCCTAATCAGCTCAGTCTGCAGGCAGACTAGATTTGTGTTTTCTTACAGAAATGATACAGCGTATTCATCCGACACGTTGCTCTTCACATCTAAGTGATAAATCTGCAATAGTATAAAAATGGGAGACATGATTAATATTCGTATGTTAACAAGTTGGTGAAATGTTCTGAAAAAAGTTAGAATGACTGGATGCACAGTCTTTCTTAAGACTAGCAATTGTATCTGGTGACAAAGTGTGCTGACAAAGGTATGTGGTTGTTGAGAGCATACTTAACAGGAACATTGTACATAAAAGTAAGCTTTGTCTTCCACGCAGTTCTTCTGATTGGTCCTTTCTGAAGACTGGGGAAAGACTAAAAATACCAGGTTTTTTGAGAAGAGATGAACTGAGTGGGAAATTATGACAGTGTTCAGAACACTGTGCTGAGAAGATGGGAAAGAACTTGTCCATTGGGAACGGGACAAGAAATAATTGATTGGTATTTTGGCAAGAACAGTTAGGATAGACACCAGAAAAAAATCCCCACCTTTCTGACTTTAGGGTAATAAAGTGCTGATATATGTACCAGCACAGGAAGTCTTTTCAACCACTGATACTGGAAGCTTCTAAGAATAAATTAAAGTGGTCAAAAGTGGTTTAAGTATGAATGATCCTACTTTGGGGTAGGGAAAGGAAATTAAGAGACTTCACGATTTCTTGAAGTCCCTTCTAACCCTGTTTCTTTTGATCCATATCATAAATCTTGAAAAAGTAGGGGCTTTTTCATGTATGCCATGTTTTACAAAGATAGCTGAATTGTCCATATCCATTTATTTTATAATTTGGAACAGTGATCATTGCTAAATACTTTAAAGCACTCTTATTTTTAAGGTTGAATTGAAAGCTGGCCTCACAGAGAAATACATAGTGAGCATAAAATTCAGCTAATATGAGAAATGTCAGCAAGGGCAGTGCAGAAAGTCCTGAACAGGTCAGTTTGACCCAATTGTCCATGTTGAGAGTGATGTGTGATTCTACGTGTTAAATGCTGCCATCAGCTATTCAGCAAAAAAAAACACAGCTGAAGAGCTGGCCTTTCTCCAGGCTTGTTCTCGCAGACCAAGCTAGTCCAGCTAGGGCAGCAGTCTTGGGAATCCGGAGAGGTCCCAGCTGACTGGAAACTGGTGAACATTGTCCCTATTTCCAGGAAAGGCAATAAGGAGGACCCTGGAAACTACAGGCCTGTTGATCTCAATGCAGTGTCTGACAAAATCATGGAAGACCTTATTCCGGGAAGTATTGAGGAAAAAAAGGAGGAGGATGACACAGTCACTGGTCACAGCCAGGTAGCTTCATGAGGAGGAAGTCCAGTTTGTCAAACCTGATTTCTTCCTGTGACAAGATAACTGAGGTACTTAGTTGTTGCTGCAAAGTTTCTGTGTAACTGGTACAATTTTTTAAACTTCCCAACCATTAGACACTACAGAGCATGCCAGATCCACAGCTTCTTGTCTTGAACTTTGTTGTTTCTGGGCTAGCTCTTTTTCTATGGTTCTTCAATAACCCCAAAAATATTCACACTGAAATCTCTAGTACTTTGTCGTTTTCCTTTGAAATTTTGCCTTAAAATCTTCTGTGCTCTTTCTCCCTAATACTTTTCTTTGTTTAGCATGTTAACTTTAGACGTTTGAACTAGATGCAGTTGACGCGTTGAAAGACTTTAGAGGCCTGTGCCCTAAGCTAATTTCTAGTCAAGTTTCTACTTTTTTGTGGTTCTGTCACAGAGAAAATACATTTATTTAGACACCAAAGGGAGCAAGCAAATGTCAAGGATGCGAATTTTAGTAAGATTTGCTAGAATCAGAAAATCTATGTTAATGTCATCTTCTTAATCAGAACTTGATGCTTAAAAATTTTGATCCTGTAAGAAGGGCTAATTGTAGGTGAGCTTTAAACCTCATTTGATATATAAAGAAAGTGTATTCTTGCCAGTTTTTCAGAAAGATAATGTCTTTATCTATGTTGAAAATTTAGTATATTAGTGGAAATAGGATATCCATATTAATGTACTTTGCCTTTTCTTGCCAAGTTTAAAAATAATAATAATAATTTTAAAAAAAGAACCCCAAACAATCAACAAAACACCAAGACCTGCTCAATTTAATTATAAGTTTCATAATATAAATAAAATCCTCTGTATGTTTTCACTGCCTATTTTTAATCAACAAACTAATTTTTTTTTTTGTTAACGGAAAATGAAATGGTCACATTAAATCTGTCAATTTGTACTCTAGAAATTTCTCTATACAATGCTCATTTCTTTGTAGTAAGCTAAAGGGAAGAAGAGAACATGTTTGATTGTTGGGGGGGGTTTATTATTTTCAACATATTTCAACGCAAACTTCTTGTTATAAAGCTAAAATTATTCAAAAACTTGTTTTGCATATTTTCCTTTTCATTTTGGTATGCCACCAATGGCCATTTTCAAACTTTTCTTTGAACAGAAGCTCTGTGTTTTAGCTGTCCCTAATTTAAAGAGAACCAGCTGATATTTGGATGTTCTTGGGCAGGCCCAAACTGATAGGACAGGAAGCACCAAGCACTACCTCAAGCCTCTTCAGGGTCAAATGTATTTGTATATTTTGTAGATAAGCAGATAAGTCATCCCTGAGTTGGGAAGTGCATATGCTATAGAAAGGAAAAACGAGAGTTTTGCTCCTAGTCTCCATGAATTAATGGCTAGCTGGCTTCTGCAGTGTGAAGGTCAATATGTGTTAAAGTCTTTTTCCTGTAGATTAATGGTAGATGGCATCTTGGAATTATTGAATACTTAATATTTTTAATAGGATTTATATATATAGTAATTTTAATAAACAGAGCTCATTAACTGTGTAACACACTGCAGATTTTAGAAACTTCTCTTTTGCAGTAGCATTATGCCTTTTTATTTTTATAATAAATTAGTAGTGTGATAACTGTAAGGATAAAATTATTATAAAACTGCCATGTTACATTGGGTGACCCTTAAGTATGAGTAAGGCAAAGGGGAACATGCTTTTTTCCTATACTTTCTATGTTTCCATATTTTTAGTATATCACTATTACTCGTATCTCCAAGGTTCTACTCTTGCATTAACTTCAGAGGCAGCTAAATTAATTAAAAGTTTCCTCCCACAGATATGTTTCCCATGCCATAGGTCACTTCTGTTGTTCTTTCCTTGATTCTTCTATATGGTTTTTGAGATGCATGAGTAACAACTAAAGGGTAGTCAAGTACATTGAATATAGAAGTTGAAATGAGGGCCTACTTACAAATACATAAACATGTTTTATATGATTGTCATTGTCATTATTCTGTCCTAGTTAGTCCAACATAATGGGATTGGACTCCTTAAGCAGAGACACCATTGAAGGATTCATAATATATTTCCCAAATGGTTATAGTAGATGGATGTATATGGGTGGTTTATTTTCTTTCTTTTATTTGTCAGCAGTAAATTGATTTTGCCATGAATTGTCAGCTTTGGGGTTTTTTCACAGTTAACTTCACATATAACTAGTCTATATATGTATTGTGTTGTTATCTCTGTTTATATCTTCAGGGCTATTACAAATTATATTCAAAATATAAATCAAATGTAGGATCTTAGAGAATTCTTGCTCTTAACCTTACCTCTATGTTGTGATATAATCTTTTGTTCTTCACTTAATTACTTTTATTACTGACAAATCTTTGTGTCTACTTTTAGTATGAGTTAGATTTTTGGAAGTTTCTTACAGGAATTTGCAGATTTAAATGTGTCCATCTGCTCTCCTTGTTTACTGCAGCATTATTCTTGGAAGCCTCATAGAACAAGTAAAATTAATGGTCTTACATATACTTGCTATTCCACTTAATTCATCTGGTAGAAAAATATGTGTTTCACCTTTGGTTATTCCCCCTTCTCCCCAAGCGTTCTGTCAGATGCATTACATATTTTACTTACATCTGCTGTGAATAAACTTCAGAAGTGAAATCATGGCCCTAATGAAGTCAAGAGGAATTTTGCCATTGACTTAAATGAGATCTGGAGTTCTTCTGAGGAAACTCTTTGTCTTCATGTCTTTGGCTTTCCCTCATTTTTTATTCTGCTTTCAGTCACTCTGAATCACTCATAATCTCCATCTGATATTTTTTGTAACTTCTTACAGTCCCATTTCTCAATTTCAATTTCTCAAAATATTTTTTTTCCCTTTTTTTTTTATTTTTTCTAAATAAGACAAGGAGTTCTCTCAAATCTGAAATCTTTTTATTAGGCCCTTGAAAATTT
Organism: Aleadryas rufinucha; assembly: GCA_013397815.1. Classification (NCBI taxonomy): domain Eukaryota; kingdom Metazoa; phylum Chordata; class Aves; order Passeriformes; genus Aleadryas; species Aleadryas rufinucha. The sequence goes on from VZTH01005518.1 coordinate 393,621, forward strand.
TTACACTCTTACTAGTCTATAACATGAGCAAAATCACTAATGTTGAAATCCAGAACAGTTTTATCCATGCAAATACAAGCAAGAAATATTTTCTCAGTTGTGTCAGGACTAATTGGATATGCCCTGTTAACCAATAAGTTTGTAAGTGTTTTTTAAAAAGGTTTGGGTTTTATTTTTCCTGCTAATATAAGTGCAATGTCTTAATATTTTCTGCTATCTATATTCCCCTAAAACCCAAAAAGTACAGATAAAATCACCCCTTTTTTCTTTTTTTTTTTTTTTTGCTTTTTCTTCATTAAACAACCCTGTTAATACTTAGTACCTCCTTTCTACACGCCATATATAGCTTGTGCCATATTCTTCTCTTATAATAGCACCACGTGTTCTCTTAGTTCAGATTTCCAGGTAATAATAAGTATCTTCCTGCTGTCCCACTCCCCTCTGATATCAGACATACATAGGCGCTCATACACAGAGTAGCTTTCCTCTGCCATTTTCATGCTCAATCTTCACATTCAGTTATTAATTGTTCTTGACTTTTACTGTGGTCGTACATTTGCAATACCTGGGTATTCTCTGATTTCTCCTGGAGTATAAGAATATGCTGAGACCTGTCGCGGTTTTTCATCTTAATTGACGTCCTGCAGGATAGACCTCTTTCTCATTAGGTTTGCACATGATATCAAATTAGGGGAGTAGTCAATATGCATAAGGATAAGATGGCCATTTAGAGGACCTGTATGTGTTGAAGGACTTGACCAAGAGGAACTTTATGAAATGCCGTGCCCTGCACTGAGGAAGGAAGATCCCCATCTGTATCAAGTTTTGGCACCTCAGATTTAAAAATTACAGTACTAAACTGGGATGAATTCAGCAAAAGTCTACCCAGATGGTCAGAATCCGAAGCAGTTGCCCTCTGGGGAGAGCCAGAGTGAGCTGAACTACATGAGCCTGGAGAAGAGGGGGCTTTGAGGGGACCTGTCTCTCAGTACCTATAGGAAGATAAGGAAGAAGATGGAACCAGGCTCTTCACTGTGGTGGTAGAATGAGAGGCAGAGGGCATAAATTAAAATTAGAGTTTCAGACTGGATATAAAGATATATGGATATATATCCTCCTTCCTCATGAGGACAGTTAGGCAGTGGATGGGGCTGTTGACAAGGAAGTTGTATAGTCCATATCCTCCAAGGTTTTCCAGACCTGACTGGATAAAGTCCCGAGCAATCTGGTGTGACCTTCTATCTGTGCCTTCTTTAGGCAGTGGGTTCACCTAGAGATATTCTAGAGCCCTTGACCTGAATTATCCAGTGATCCTAGAGTGTGTTTTCTTTAAAACAGGACCATTGAGAGAGTGAGCAGAAGCAACCTAGCAATTTTAGCAATCAGGCTTAAGGAGAAAGATGCTCTGGATTTTGTTTTACAGATACTAGTGAAGTCATATCAGATGCTCACGGAAGGGATGGATCTTAAAAACAGCAATAACTGAGTTTACATCTTTTTAATGTATCACAAAAAAAAAGTTGTGTGTGCAAGACCAGTTTTGTGCAATTGGTAATTATGGCATTTGTGATTATTATTTTTCTTTACCCCTGCCTCAAGGGACTCACCTCCCTTTTATTCTAGTGTAAATGAAGGGAGGGCATGAAGAACACTAGCTGCTTCTACACTGATGGCTAAAATTTTATTAACAGATACTATAAACAGGAAAGTCTAGTTTAGAGGTTGTAAAAGCACTAATAGACTTACACAAACTCATTCATACTTGCTCCTACACCTTACTTGATGTGCCAGAGGCACTTTGTGACCATTGATCATTAATTCCATCTTATGCCGTCTCCTCTAGCGATGAACTAAAGACAAACTTTAGTCGCCTAATTAACTATTCCTGTGCATTTTATCTCCTGTCAGCATCTGCAGCAGTGCCTGCCAGCTAGGACTGTTTGTTGCCTCTGCTCTCCATTGCCAAGTCAATGCAACTCCCAACTCCACCACGGTAGACTTAAAATCTTTGGTGATGGATAAAATGATACATATGGAAATAAGTATATTTCAAAGATTTTTTTTGTGCTTCAGTGTTTCATTTCAGAAAATAAAAAGCTGTTACTTACATTTTTTTTCTCAAAATGGCTCTTGGAGAGCCCAGGGTGTAAGAGTGTAATTTGGAAGTGGCAGGTTGACAAAGCACATCCATAAACACCCTCACTGAAAAGCAGTGCTTCTATAGGAATCATATTTCTGGTCTTCTTCCACCAGGATGTTGTAGCTTCACTCTCTTCTTAGTGAAATGAGGTAGCACACCCTCAGCTTCCTGAGAAGGGTATATGACAACAGGACCTTCCTTTCTTGTATGAAGCCAGAGATTTGCATATAGGCATTATTTTATCTAGAAATAATGCCACATCTTTGTAATGTCAGGATATGTGGTAAATACATGGGGGAAGTGTTTCCTGATCTTCAGTGAGAAATAATAATGGATTCTGTGACAGTTGTAGCATTACTGAATTTGTATTTAATTACTCATCTAATACTTTCTTCCCTTTCTCAATATTTGGATTAGTATCTCCCTATGTGGCTGTACATATTCACATCAATAATCAGTTCACTTCTACTTAGAAAAAATAATAAACTGTTTGTAATAGCCTAAAATTGTAGAAAGACAGAGTAAGAATTAGATAACATGAAAATACTATAGGATTTGAGGATTTGTCTCCATTTGTCTACCAAAGCATAAATATAAAAATTCTAAATCTGAAATAGCAGAATGGAAAAGAAAGCTTTTCTTTCAAAATTGCTGTAGGATATCCTACAGATCTATAGTTATATTGGCAAGATGTAATACAGCTCTTCCTGAGGAAATACTAGTTCACCTCTATTAGGAAAAAAAGACAGCAACAGAAGTTGTACATCATATATTTCAATAGGTTAAACTTGGAAAATACTTAATATTAATGAAAAGAAGTCTTTAGAAAGTGAAAAATGCTTCAGATAAAAATAAACACTTTTAATATTTTTCACATATGAAAATATGAAAACATACAGAAATAATTAGATTGGCCACAGTATTCTTTGAGCTTAGTAGCTCACCTTTTTGGCTTGGACACAAATATTTTCAGACTTCCACAGTTTGAAAAAGTCTGTAGCTGTGGATCTTCTCCCAGCATTTACTGGAACACTGTGTAGCTGAATCAGAATTGCACTTGCAGTTCAGGATGCCCACTACATAAAAGAATTGAGGACACCTGTTGGTAATAAGCAAAAACATAAATAAAAATTGCAGATTTCTGATGTTAAAAGTTATCCTGGAAATGTGAAGTTCTATAAAAGATACTGTGTTACACAAACATAGCGTTCTGGTTTTTTCTTTTCATATACTAAAGCGTATTATTTGTAATGAGGCAAAGATAGTGAATAAATAGTACAGTTGGAGGAATATCTACAGCCTAACCAATTGATTTTGAAGATGTAATGTTTGTGGGCTTAAGGCTGTCTACAGAATTGTGAGGAAGATCAATGGAACATCACTTGGTTTGGGAAATAGTTAAAGTTGCTTGAGAACTACCTAATTATTTAGTTCAGATTTTTTTTTTAACTCTTTGGAATCTTTATTTGTTTAACAGGCAAACATAAACTTAAAAGAAAATCAATGTAGGTTGCCATGACACATATGGCTTAGAAATTTTTCAGTCCCAGAGATTCCCCTGGGAAAACTTTCTTCATCTGAGTTTTAGAAAATTCATCATCTTTATATACTTCTATATAAAGTCACTAGGAAAGCTAGTGAGTCAATAGTATCAAAATTAAAGTCTCATACAAAATAAGCTTGGGAAGGACTTCAAGACATGATGTAATTTATTGCCCTTTGTGCCATTGAATACCAAAGTAAAAAACTCCCTAGTGTTACTAGGTACCTAAGTCGCCATAGCAATACAAAATACTTTCAGCTGCAACCCAGCAAAAAGATTATCCCTTCATGATTTTAGACTGATTATTGCAACCCCTGACTGGAATAAAAATGCACCAAAAGAGCTTAAAAGAATTATATTACTTGTTGCAAATAATATTCTTGGCTACAAAGCTCACAGTAAAGCACATTGACCTAGGCAGCTTCTCTCTCTCAACATCTACCACCACTTCAATACAAAGCCAAAAACAAAGTATTTTCCCTGCCAGTCATTACATTGACTTAACTGCCTGAGACACTCAATCTCTCTGTCATGATGTCCCACAGCACTTTTTCTTAAATGATTTTAGCAGAACATTAAAGATTTTTGATGGATATTGGCAACAATATTTAGAGGACCCACATCTGAACTGTGGAATTTGTTCACTGGGAATCCTAGAGGAGTTGAATCCTGGAATTTTCCTGGCAGCTTTCAGGATTAAACACTGAACCTCCGGCTTTTCTCTTTTTTTCATATAAACAAATGAGAAATGACCTAATGAAATATTTTTTTCTTCTTCTTTTATAGAATTGCATGAAAGATATGCAGGGAAATTTAAATTGTTAAATCTCTTGTTTGGAAGAAGGAAAGGATTGCTGTAGTAACTCAATGCTTGTCGTTATAAAAGGCATTGTCTGCCTTCATATGTTTTCCAAAGAAAGCTCTAATCTTTTATTCAAAGCTTAGAATGAGCACTGTTTTACTAAACAAATCTAAACCTTGTTGTAATTATTTATATTTTCTTGTCCTGAGTTCTCACTGCTGTTTTGCTTTATTCGGTATCCCCTTACGTTAAAGTTGATGTGACGTGAATCTGCTGTAGAAAATGTGCTATTCATAATTGAGAATATTGTATCAAGTATATTTTCTCCTTGTTGACACCAGCTCAACTCAATTTAATTAAGAAATCATGTACTTGCTTATACGATCTAGTTGTTTTCTTGTCAGCAACAGCATATGTTCTAATGTTTAAAAGTTGAATGTAACATTTGTTTTGTTGCTGTTTTCTAGATTTTAGCAGGATTTTAGTAGCTATCATACTAAACACATTTTCCCAAGGCAGGATCAGGCTTATCTTGTGTAAAACTGAGAAGACAAGTTCACCTTGTATCAGATGAGTTACTGCAGGCTTTGAGAATTTGGCTTCATCCCTAAATATTTGGAAGTTAGTTTACACATTCCTTCCTAGTAGATACTTATCCCTCAGCTACCTGTCCTGTTATCTTCCTCTTTCCTTTGAAACCACAAAGCTCTTCTGCAACAGCTGACAGTCTTCATAAGGCCTGTGTAAATGTCCAGCAACTGTTACCTGTCTCCTGGCAGCTATCCAGTTAAGTGATATAAATGGTGATTTCTTTAAGGATACTGCATGCAGTAGTAGTTTGCCAGTTGCAAGGAGTGAGAGAACAATCTTCATGTAAAGCTGTAAAGCACATGGAAGGGTAAATGTTTGAGGCAGACAGAGAGACAGAGGAGCTTCATGTTCTGCAGTCTACGAGCAAAGAAAAAGTAATGTATTGAGATGAGCAGGCAGATCTGCAAGATATTAGAATCCTTCTTTTATATTAAAAACATCTTTCACAGAGAGTCTTATTCTGAAAGTGCTGGGGTACAGGACAAGTTTTCTTTATAATTGTAGATCCATCAATTGTAAAGAAGGTTATCCATGGAAATGAGGATATTCATTTGTTTATATCTTTACCAAAGAGTTCTTTGAAATAGTTTAGCGTAGCCGTATTTTATTTTTGCTGCTGCTGCATTCATCTCCTTGCTTTCTGTTTGTGACACTGCATTGTCAGTTCTGAGCTCAGGTAGAGGTGTATTTTGCCAGCACTTATTCAGAGGAGACAGGTATTTTGATGAGGACATTTCTGTCGTAGTTGTACTTGCTAAGAGATGTCTCCATCATCTCTTTATTATCCCAAAGAGTTAGCAGGGACTTAACATACTTCCCACAGATGTGTGTCTAACTCCAAGGATGATTTGGGAAAGGCCCAAAATGATGGGGACATTAAGACTCCCCAGGCAAACTGGTCCAGTGCTTCACTGTCTGTACTGTTTTTTAGCTCCAGCATCTGACCAGTTGCTCTTTCTGTAACCTAAGGCATCCATTTTTCAGCCTTTCATCATGTAACAGTTTTCTCCTAATCCTCTACCAGAATTTTCTCAAGTTGTTGACATCTGTGGAGTTAATAAAGATGCTCTCTATTCTATCATCATTGTCATTAATAAAAAGTATTGACTAGTTCTGAACATGATTGGTTCATCAAGAAACGGTCCTAAACTTTCCTAAAATACAGATTCCAATTATATAGTAGGTCAGAAAGTTTTGATTACAAGCCCGAAATCACTAAGCTATGACATGTTTTAGGATTTGAGTAGCATAGCTAGTAATAAGAAGTCATGAAATATAGAAATATTTATTGAGAATTTATGTTTAAATACTCAGTACTTCATATGGGAATTAGTTCTTAGCACAATCCTCCTATTGTACAACAGAATAGTAGTGCAAAATTTTGCAAATAATCACATTTAAATACATTGCTATCTGTATGCACACAAATCTTCAAGTCTTCTTTTGCTTATGGAAAAGGAAAACAAAAGCCTTTTGGTTTTCATCCATATCTTGTATAGTTGCTTCCTCCTCAGAACATATATAAAATACTATAATTGCAAGATCCTTTACATCTCTAACCAACATGGCTGAAATTTGCCTTTCCACCTTTGACTTTGAAAAACAAACTCTAGAGCTGAGAGAAATGTTATTTTCAAAAGCCAATGTGTTATTCCTTGTATTTACACTTCCAGAAAGAGATGCTTGTATGGCAGTGTTTTCTAAAACTTAAGCTTTCTTAAGCTTCTGGCAGAACAGCCTATGAAATTTATTTTTGTGTGGACAACTGAACTGCTTGATTTTTAGTCTAGATTTACTGTTAATCTAGAAAGAAAGTATAGTTGAAAAAAATGAAAATTTTGTATCATGATTAGTGCTTTAAGATATTAATACTTTCACAGATTAGTCATCAAAATAGTCTTTAAACTGTCCTTGCAAAAATGCAATCCTCAGTGCTAAAAAATTACAATACAAGAGGAACTAATATCTTAATGTGTAGCGCATTTGTAATGGCTATTTCTTGTTATCCTCTCTGGTTATACAGTGGCTGCACTCCAACCACTGAAGTGTAATAAAAGCAACCTGGACACCACCCTTAAAGGAATTGAACTCATTTGGGAAAAAAGTTCTGTAGTCAGAATTTCTTAAGCATGGAAACAAAAGCATAGCAATGAATCATAGAATGGTTTGGAATGGAAGGGACATTTAAAGATCATCTACTCCACCCTCCCTGCCATGAGCAGGGATATCCTTCATTAGATTGATGAAAGCCCCATCCAACCTGATTTTGAACACTTTCAGGGATGGGGCATCCACAACTTCTCTGGGCAGCCTATTTCAGTGTCTCACCATCTTCATATAAAAGATTTTTTCCTTATGTCTGATGTAAACCTACCCTCCTCAAGTTTATAAATGTTGCCCCTTTCTCTATCACTACAGGCCTTGGTAGAAAGTCCCCATCTTTCATATACACCCTCTTAAGTATTGAAAGGTCCCCCTGAACCCTTCTCTTCTCTAGGCTGAACAACCCCAACTCTCTCAACTTTTTTCATAGGAGAGGTATTCTAGTCCTCTGATTATTTTTGTGGCCCTACTCTGGACCCGCTCTAACAGGTTCACGTCTATCTTGTACTGGGGACCCCAGAGCTGGGTGCAAACTCCAGGTAGGACCTCATGAGAGCAGAGTACAGAGGGGGTGGGGGGGAGAATCACCTCTCTCAACCTGCTGAGCACATTTCTTTTTATGCAGCTCAGGATACAATTGGCTTTTTGGGTGGCAAGTGTACATTTCCAGCTCATGTCCATTTTTTCATCCACCAATATCCCCAGGTCCTTCTATGCAGGGCGGCTCTCAAACCCTTTATCCTCCAATCTATATTGTGTTGGGGATTGCTCTGACCCAGGTGCAGGATCTCATGCTTGGTTTTACTGAACTTCCTGAGGTTCATCTGGGCCCACTCCTCAAACCTGTCAAGGTGCCCCTGGATAGCATCCCTTCTCTCCACCAAATCAACCACCGCTTAGCTTGGTGTTACTGGCAAACTTGCTGAGGGTGCACTCAACAAATCCCACTGTCTAGGTCACAGATGAAGATACTAAATAGTGTTGGTCCCAGTACGGACTACTAAAAACCACCAACAATGAAGGAATATACTAGTTATAATGGTGCACAAAATACAATTTCTTGGGAGCAATAAAGGGAACAGAATGTTGTGATAATAGTGTTACAGCATCTGGAGAAAATTACTATGTCATTATAGCATGATTAAAAATCACTGAAGACTTGTATCAAAAACTTAGTTGCTTACAATTCTGAAGAAAATATCTGAAATTTTAAGCTTAATGGAGTTCAGAAGTTCTCTTCAACACTTATAAATGTTTGACAAAAGATACTAAGTAAAAAACAAACCCCATGAAAGGACTTTAAATCTCAAGGCACACAATTACTTGTGTTGCCTTAAAAAGGGATGAGTGGGTTTTCTCCCTCTTTCAGAAGACACTGTTCAAACGTTTTTCAGTGATAAAAGTAATTTCTAA
>VZTH01005518.1:412212-429170 GCA_013397815.1 Aleadryas rufinucha
GGAAGATGGTAATTTTACTGCATTCTGGGCCTGCCTTAGTAGCAATTTGGACAGAAGAGGCTGGGCCTGAGAGTTATTACAGATTTATAATGTTTACAGGTCAGAAAAGTCAGGGGGAATCAACGGAAAATTGGTCACATGTCCCATTAGAAAAATGAACGATACTCAAGGGACTTACTTGAGCTCCTAAATCCTTTCACAATTAAAGAAAAAGACCCTAAAATCAATAGCTACCCTCTTTCAAACTTTAATTTTACTTATAATTAAGTGTGCATAAGTAACAAGAATATGGTGACCTTAGATGAATGTCAGGCTTTTTCAGTCATCTGCCCTCTATACAATCGTGTGTGTGAAGAATGTTATCTAGGTGTCCCCTAGCAGACTATCAAAACTAATTTACAGCATATTTCTTAAAAGATACATTTTAGCTTTAATTATATATCTAAGACATTATGGAGTATAAAATTATTAATGTGTAAATGCTAAATCTCTCAGAATCAAGAGAAGCAAAAACTCATGCATTGAAATTGAAGAAAACAAACAAACAAAAATTAATACAGAAAGGGCTGTATGTGTTAGTTGGATGCTGCCAAAAACCTTTCCAGTATTTCTTCTAAGCAGAGTAAAGACTGGGCCAGGAAACAACAAGGCAGACAATCCTAGTAGTTCGTAACAGTACTAATATAAATTTAAATATTATATTGCAAGTTTTACCATTTCTATTTTAAGATATTGAAGACTGAATGAATCAGAAGTAAAAAATCAGAGTAAGAAATTCATACTGGGCTGAGAAGTTGGGGAGAGGAAAAACTCCTAGTCTGAAAAAAATCTTAGAACTTTTAAGAATTATAATAAGATTTTTTGTCTATTGTGTAGTCAAGCAGTGATGAAAGTGGATGCATTTATTGTTACAGTTCAATTTAACACTCCACGCCTTCAACATCAGTAAAATCTGTAGAAAGTATTCGTACAGATCAAAAGCACACAGTGGCTATAAATAATTTCAGTGAATACTCTTCATTTAGGTAAAATTTTTGAAGATCCTTGAAGGCAAAAAAAAATTGAGTATGTAGGCAAATAAACTAATATGTCAACTAATATATCAAAGGGAAGTTTGTCTCTCATGGCATAGACATGGTCTGGGGCTAAGTGATAGGAAGTACCTTAGATCAGAATGAGGAAATCAAATGGTAATAATACTTCTGTGAGAAAATAAGGACAAAATACTACTAAAGGTTAAGAACATTTTAAAGTTGCTGTATGAAAGTCTAATATGCTCATTAGATTCTCTCCATCTGTGTCATATCAAAGCTTAAGCACAGATAAGAGCTAAAGGTAAGTTTTTATTTTATTTTTTGTGTTAGGAATTGTGTCATGACCAGTTTTTCAGCAGATTCTTACGGCTTCCAAACTATATGAGTTCTAGAACACCTACTACAGGCAACTGAAGATGGGTGCTATTTACCAAAGTCTGCAACATCAATATATTTTTCACATTCCTACAGGAAATGTCGGACAAAAAATAAAGTTGTGCTATAATGTTTTATATGCTTTTTATTTTTAACAGAAATCAACTCATATTTTCCACATAAACATTGTCTTGTTATCTCATTTTTCCCTAGTCCCTATCAAACTGAGATTGTATCTTTTTTTAATACAGTGAGCATTAATAACAGTATCTATATATGTGTGTGTGTATAAATGTATAAGTAGCTTTACAGTAATTTATTTTGTCTGGCTCTGAGTCAAAACAATATCAAGCAACACTGCCTAGCTTTACGGTTCATTGTGTATTTCAGTAGCATCTTTCCTGTCTTTAAAAAAATCTCTTACTGCAAAAGGAAAAACAGATTAGGATTTTCAAGATCTTTCTATTGCTTCCTTTGTCATATTTCTTGTCTCCTGTACAATGAATAGTTAGATCCAGTACGGTGTAGTGGGGAAACCTGTGTGTCATGAAACAACCAGATCTATGGACTTTATTTCAGGATTGTTATTTATTATACAAGAATATAGGTGTCGTGTGTACAGTGCCTTAATTCCAGGCACTGAAATTAAGTATTTGTGTCATCAATACCTTTTTGTCCTATTTTTATTTTCCGATGTCAAGAATAACCCAAGTATTTTATTGCTGTATCACCATTATACCTGAGTCCACAACTCATAACCTCTGGGTAAACTTTATATCCAGCAGAACCACATGGTAATTAATAAGATTCAATGGATGCTGGAGTCCATCTGTGGGTATTTATTTATGACCACTAATTGCAGGACTTCACTCTGCACAAGCTGGAGTGCTGGGGCCATGGGAGAGGTTTTCCAGCTACCTGGAAAAAACAGCTTTCCTGTTACACTTTCCATTTAGCTTCAGGGCATCATTCCTCTACATGTTTTCTTCTTGTGGAAAACTTTCATTTTATTTCTGCCATCCTGTTTATTTAAATAGGTACTTAGATGGGAAAAAGGCCAGCGTATTTTATATGAAGTAAAAGGCAACTCCTGAAATTTGGTAAAGGTCTTACCTCAGAACTTGTTCTGGCAACTTGTCTGGTTTTCCCATCTCTTTATGTAGCTTAAGAAGCCACTCCAAATTCCACTGTTAGATAATTCTTATGTTTGACAGCCAGTTAATATAATTTTAATTGTTGATAAGTGGATACATCTTAGTTAAAATGTGTAGTAATCCTTTCAGAATTTACTTCAACTTTCATGTCCTATAAGGTAATAAATATTTTAATAACATTATCTTATTGATTACTGGAATGTGTAGCAAACACATCCCAACATGTGTTGATTTCTAGTAATTATTGTAAAACTGCATGCCCAGTTGCAGCATTGATTCAGAATGGACATGAACCAGCATATCTCTTCTCCCCCTTTCAGGATGTGGGATACTTGTTAAATTAACCAGATGAGAAAAGACAGCAGATTAAATAATTTCAAATATTATAATAAAGCTATAAAGTCCCGTTTCCAGGAGAAGGAAAGCCACATTGCTGAGAGCAAGCAGTGACCATGGGATGGAAAAATCAGAAGTGGCATTTGAAGATTAGTAAAGTCGGTAGGACCAATTAATTAAGACAATGAACCAGAAGAAATTTCATTTACCTGGGAATCTAAAGAGAAAAGAGAAAAAATTCTAATCACATTGTGGGATTTTGCTCTGCTCCTTCTTCAGATGATATTATCATATTAATGAAAATGTGTAGCAATGGGGAACAAAGACGACAGATCCCCTTGTAGGTCCAAAGAAGATCAACGATCTTCTTTTTGTCAGAAATCACCCCCTTTTCATATCCTCAATTGCAACCGAACATTCCCGAAACCAAACCGAAGCCTAGCAGAATTTAACAGCAGAAGGGCACCCATTGGCTGGCACAGCTGCGGTGCTGCTGTCCGCGCATCCTGTCACCCAATCAGCTTCCCGTTCATACGCTGTGCACGCGTTCCTGCAGCCAATCACAATCTCACTTCCAACTGTCACTCACCTGACTCTCTCCTCACTCGCAACTGCCTCTCATCCTTCAACCGACTTCCAACTCTCCAGCCTTTCCCACAGAGCTGTGCCTTTCCCACACGGCCTTCTGGTAAGCATAAGCCTTAGCCATTCTAACAATGTAACCTCATACTCTACAAAAATGTTTCAGGAAAGAAATACTGGAATATAAGTAAAAAAAAACTTTTAATGTTTTCATTATGCCTTTTTTCTTCAGGTGTCTGTTAAGTGCAATGTATTCCAAAAACTAGAAAGAGCATAAAACAACTTATTAAACCAAACTAATCAATATCTCTTAAAACTTGTTGGGTGCTATCAAGGATTTGGGAGGTGGCAGCGTTTCACCCTGACCCATCACCTGTTATACAAACACAACTTAGCCCAGACATAGGTGGGTACTACAGAAAGACTTTAAATTACACCTTAGCCACACAGTAAAAGTTAGAACAGAAAATGCAGATGTTGGTAATAAATTACACATTTACAGGAATATGGGTTAAATGCAGGCAATATATTCTCCTTTCTCATGCAACCAAGTTTTTGAAACTACTTTTATTCTGTCCTTCAGTGAGTTTGATTTCCTCATGTTCATCATCATGAACAAAAGCTAAAGCTTTACAAATACAGAGGTGCTATGAAAGATTAAAGTTGTCTATCCTGGCATTTTTGAACTACTGAATGTTCTAATTTGTGTGCTGTGACTCTGCATGAGCAGTTCTGTATTATTTTTTTATGCTTCTCACTCTGTACCTGTAAATTCATACATAAAGATGAATCTGCAGCACATTGTCAAATGAAATTATCCACCAAAAACACCAATAACAGGATCTTCAATACAGCATAAACAAGCATGCTGAACCACACATTTCATCTGAAATACCCATTACAGGCACAGTTGCCCACTTAAGCTCACGGAGAGGAATTCCTTTCCTCAGCTTCTCCAGCTGACTCTCAGATTTGCCTCTGAAAAAGCGTTTTCCTGCAATTACAGAAACAAAGTCGGCTTGGGCAGGCACAAAGTGAGGATGAAGTAGAGCTGAGATGGCAATTTTACTTTTATGCAAAACAAAGAGAACTGTTTCACAAGTCCACCTTTATCAAATAATTTCTGAATGTGATTGGCATTACTTTTTCCTCAGAAATGCAATGATTTAGTTTCTTGAATTATTTTGATGCTTCTCCTCCCTGGCTGTTCCAGAGCAATTCACCAGCTCAGGCTTTTCCTGGCTGCTGAGAATAAGCACCCTTTGCCAAGCCATTGACCTGTACTCCAGTGGGCTGAGGGAGACCTGAGCAATCTGCTTATTCCAAAGGTGCTTATTTTAATAGGTAGCAGAATACATATTGTAATGATCAGCCGGCAGGCTGGTGGCAGGGCTGGGGTGAGGGGAGGAGGAGAAGGGTGTGATCCCAAACTCATCTGCCCTGCCTAGCAAGGCTATGAGATATTCTGTTAGTTTGACTTTAAACAAACTGCTGTTTCACTTTTATTAAAAAAAATGCATAAATGAGGCAAGTTCTGCTTTCTTACAAGTTTTGTTATGAAAGGTTCACACATCTTTGTGTTAAATAAAAGTAGGATGCTAATCAACACCTCCTAGTCATTAAGATGCACATTCTATATAACTTCTTTTCCTTTGTGCAGTAAGACAGTAACATCTCTTTTCCCATTCATTCAAACAGAAATTCTATCACTAAAATATTTACTGCGTAAAAAATGCAATTAAAAAAAAAAGATTGGGGTTTTTTTTTTTTTTGATCCAATGCTTTTCAGTTAATAAGGCCAAATGATGGCAAAGCAGTACAGAATAGCAGGAAAAGCAAAATTAAGCCCAATGAAGTGAGTGGGCAAGGGCTGCTATTTTCACCTCCAAGCACTATTTTCTACAGGCCTTACACCCAGTGTAATTGGGACAGTGTCTCTCCATACAGGAAAAACCTAGTGATTAGAGAATTAGGAAGACCTTAATCTAGATCCATCAGTTGGAATAAATCAGTATCATGCAATTGGAGATGTTGAAAACAAATTCACATACGTGTGAGAGGCCCATACCAGGAGAGAAAATTATGAAGTGGTGATAAGGTAGCAGTTTGTTTGGATTTTTTAGTCGTGGCTGATTTTCTTTGGGTTACACAGCTTTTTCTTTTATTTATTGCATGGTATATTGTATTGGCATTTCACTTTTTGACTGCACTTTTCGTAACTGTGGTACGATGGTCACATTTTTAACTTGTCAGCGGCTTAACATTAATATCTTCCATTAACTTTTCCTTAGAAAATAAATTTAAAAGTCAAAAGAAACACTATTTGGAAAGTAAACTGTGTTTCTTCACTAAATGTGCAAGAAGTGGAGAATGACACCCTACAGACAGATATTTTCAAGTGTGGACCCAACCTGCTGTCCAGTGAGGCTTAAAACATGTATTGTGCCAACACAGGTGTTCTCAGAGTCTGGACACTTGCTCTCACAGTCATACTGCTGCTTTGCTTTAGTATTGCAGGACAGAGCCTTGTTTATGGCACTAGGGCAGTACATCTGAAAACACTGTGATGTATCTGTTTGGGGTTTAGGACTACACGATTACATGGTTTGGTTTTTTATTGCTGTTGTTCAGCTGACTTACCCGGAGGAAAAAGGGTCACCTATTGGAAGTGTAAATGTGCTCTCACATGTATACAAGGAACTTAATGAGATGGCAAAACCCTAAGTCTCAGCATCAAAACATGTAGCCATGAAATGAATGTGAAAAACATAGAGGTTCATGCTGATGGCAAAACCCAGAATACACCTCTGCTCATTAGTGAGATATGAAATGCTTCTTTGGTGAACTACTGGAACCACATTGTGTTTTTCATTCTTCCAAACTAATCTTGTTTCACTTCAGCTGGAAGAAACTGTTTAGAATCAACAAACTGGTCTATAAACATGGGAAGAAGAGGGAAGAATGAATGTTACGTGCTTTTGAGTGCATTTTAAAGGGTACCATGTAGAATTTATGCACTGAAAATAGGATGTTAACTAGCCAAGCAGAAGGAGCATGATGTCTGATCATATAGTCGTCAGAGTTTCATTTTTCTTTACAAAGTGCTTGTAGACTATCTGTCTGATCATCACCTGAGACCTACTAATGCAAAAATTATTCTTTCACGTATCCTAACTGCTTCTAGGCTCTCCTAGGCTACTTTGAGTGTTGAATAACAGAGATAAATTCAGCCTACTAAACTGTTTCTCAGCAGAGAATTTAAAAGTTGCTGCTGGGTGATAAATACTAGAATATTTTTTAACCAGATAGCATATAAATCCCTTTTTCTTCTCTATTAATAAGTCAAGACCAAAATGATCTTTTGTTATATTGTAGTGACAAGTCAACAGAAGAAGCTCTAAATATGGGTAATAGCCTTTTGGGAAAGCACTGCTTGCAGTCTGGTTTTCATTCCTTTGGCTTGCTGTCCCTGAACACTTACAATAGTGCATAGGAAAGTACTTTATTCACTGATAAGTGGAAGTCTGGATGCAACTCTCCTCCTCATCCACTAACCCTCCAAAAGAGAAGATAAAAGAAAGAAATGGGATATGTTGCCCTAGCAAAAGGCTTCTTATCTGTTACTAAAATTAAACCCTTTGAAAGTGATGTGGTTTAATCTCAGTCTGGCTCTGCCAGAGCACCAAGCTGAGGTACCACCCCATGGGAAATTTTCATGGCAGCACCCATGCATGATTGAGAGTTATGTACTGGAAAACAGGAGGCCTGCCCAAGAGGGACAGCCCTGTAGCTAGAATGGCACACATCTCAATGGGATGGGTGCCTGGGAGAACATGCTCCCTGGAAACCAGCTGAAGAACATGTTTAAACCAGCCATTGTTCTGGACTGGGCACCTTACTATGAAAACAAGATTGCTACTTAGCTGAGGCTTCCCTGCTCTATAGTACAATAACAGAAGGGACTGTACAATGGACTTACTGTACATATGGAGACAGTGCCTGTGGTTCCATAATCTTTGGCTGAATAGCCCCTTAAGACTTGCAGAGTAGTAATTTCAACACTGACCAAGTGTTTGGCCACACTGGATAATAAAGAATGATGAAGAGAATAAAGAATGTGAAGAAGGGTCCAGACAGCTTGGAAGAGGACTAACACATAATTTCTTCTTACCAATGCTTGAGGACAGGTTCTTCTGAGCCATGTTTTTGGCAGAAGACTCCACAGCTCTGAAGATGAGACTGCTTGTGTTTAGGTAGGATACTATTTATTCCTTAATTAAGAATCAAGAATATCAGGGGTTTTAGTAGCACTAGAGACCTACCATTCAGTGTTTGGAAAAATTCAATGAAAATGTGTAACTGTCACAAATGGATTGTTTCAAGGACATGGAAACATGCTGAGCAAATAAATCAAATTTTGAATTAGATTAGGAGCTATTTCAGTGTGAGGAAACTATATATTTGAAAGTCCTTTAGTTTAAAATTCCCTGATCCCCAAATCCCATTGATTTTCTCCCTTTCTGTGTCATGGTCCTTCTGCTGCTTGCGTGATTTTATGGTATTTAAATTCTCCCCAGAGAAGATCGTAGGCTCATTCTGCTGCAGACTGTACAAACATAGTAAGTAAGCCATTCTTCCGAAGACTCTAAAGGCTTACAGTCAACATATATAGGCATGTTAATGTAACAAGATATAAAAAAATTCAGTACATGAAACATTTATAAAGAGAAGTGATCTGGTCAAGGTCATCACAAAAATCGGTTGCAGAACCAGCAATATCATTCCAGGCTCTGGACTGGGAATCTAGGGCTGTAGTCACCTCTCAGTGGTTGCTAGATCTCTTTATGTAGAATTTGATTTATAGCCACAAATGCAAATGTATCAAAATCATTTCCACTCAACTGTATTCTCCTCTGTAAATCAGGAACTAGAAGCTATTGCCATGCACTCAATAGCATCATATTAATTGGTCCCATTTCATATTCTTTTTGTCTGACCAATGCAGCTTGACAGTCTCTAATGGGATTTTCAGATGCACACCATGGGTTCTTAAGTGATCACTTTTTCTCCCCAAATACATGAGTTTGCTCTTTTTCAAACCTACTTCTACACCCTTCTGGTACCTAATTCCCAAGCACACAATGAAATGCTAATTCTTCTTAATCTGCTTTTTTTTTTTTCAATGCCAGTAATTGCAGAAACATCTAAATAGATGAGTTAATCTGTTTTTCTCTAAATACAATGCTATCTCATTCGGTCTTTAAAAACTTATTTTATAAGCTAAACATTTGGTATTTAATGATATTAGTAAAATCTTACAAATTTAAAACCAAATTAAATATATTCTCTCCACACCAGAGGTCATACTCAGTCCCTGTAGCTTGATCATATTACAGATAGATGAGACTAATTATCAGGGATCTAGCATGTACAGAGAATATAACTTGCTTGCTGAAAAGGCAATGTTGAAACTACTTATTGAATTGCTCCTTGTCCTTTGGTCTGACATCGTATTTCTAGGATTACATATCTATGCCCTTCGTGGCTATTCTCCATCGAGTGAAGACTACCATTGCTCCAAAGTATAGCCATGTTTAAAAAGCATGGATTAAAAGCCTGCTATGTGTAACAACTGCTGTTCTAAATCGCATAGACAATAATCTGAACTAATCAATATTCTCATGAAAGTTTTTATATTCATAAAAGTCTCAATTGTTGTAATGCATGACAACAGCAGTACCTTTAGTGAATAAAATTACCTTTCATGCCTTGTAAAGGAGAAATGTGGCCGGATTTTTTTTTACTGTTGACAGGATACTACAGGATATTTAACTAAATCTATATTCATAGGTAATGTTTTTGCAGTAATCCATTGTCTGCCAGATAATTTTTAAAAAAGGATCATGTTATTATTTTATAAAGAGCTGAATTACACAAATATCATCATAAAGCCTCTCTGCTTAATTCCTCTCTGTGCAACATTTTCTGTCTTACTGTTTGGCCTATCCCCAAGCCAGATTTGACTGTGAGTTTGGCTAGATATATAAGGCCATATAGGTTTTAAAAATACTTTTAAGGAATGTTATAAAAACATTCAGGATTTCCTCAAGTGTCTATTTCATTTAGTCTATATTTTATGTCACTTAAATCCATTTTATCATTACTCATACTCTATGTATTACTTACTATATATTGACCAAACCAACAGATCTAAACGACAATGCCCTTACTTCGCAGTGATAGGAGTTCAGATATCCTCTTGTAGGTATTGTTTTCAAAGCTGTTATACCTATTGCATACAAATACTCTGGGAGACTTTGCTGAGGGTCTGTCTTAATTTTAATTCTTTTCCCTAGCTTATGGATCTTGTTTCTCTAGCCTTTCTGAATAACAAAGATCATTGTATTGCTGTGGCACTCTGCTTGCCCTTAGCTGCACCTTCTCCATTTCTGTAATATCCTGTTTTATAATAAGGTGACCTGCACTGTGCCATTTTCTTAATATGGACTCATTAGTCTCTTGGACTGTGCTAGGATAATTTCCTCAAATTTCTATTGAATAATCATATCTATACTTTTCCAACATATTGTTGGCTTTTACCTCTTTTTTTGGCTAATAAACATTACTCAAATTAATTCACTTTTTTTCCCTGGCATTGTGAAAACCTTTCTTTTCTCTAGTATTTTGTTTTAAGTCAGCAGCAATGAAGGCCTTCAGACTGATATTAGTGGTTCTTTCTTTCTTCCTCTAGGAGCCAAGCATCCCTCCCTGTGTCTCCCATCTTTTCCCAAACTGCCTCTTCATGTATGCTTTCTCCCTACTCCCTCGAAGTTCCTCTTGTGCTGCGACTAAGGACTCCACAGTTGGTATTGAAAGCCAAGGATTGCCTTACTTAGAAGGTACATGAATATGAACACGGTGATCAGTACAAGAGGTGCAGAAGGGTGTGAGGTCCACGGTGGGAGGAGAGCAACTCTTCGTAAGGAAGCAGAGAGGCAGCTGATGAAGATGACAATACCAGGAGAGGAAGAAAGTATTTGGGGATGGGTTTTACAGCCTTTAAATTCTCCCTAAATGAGATAGCAGCAAGGACAGAAGAGAAAGAAAAATGAGGTCACTTGTTCAATGTGTACATCCAGCTGGGCAAAAAAAAGCGCCACAGATCTAAACCAGTTTCCTTAAAGGGTGACCAACAAAATACATGCTCATCTTCACAGTGCTTACATTTCGAGCTGTACACCTGCTCATTCAGACAGTTACTAAGTCACCAAAAAATTATACAAACCATGCTTATACATATGACTTCTTGAAATGAGGTGAAATGGAGGGGAAAACCCCAATCTCTTTTCACATGGCATTATTTTGTATTTGAGTCCTATAAAGTGACATGTTCTAAGTATATCACCATCTGTTTTACCAGATCAGGTTCTCCATAGGTAATTATGATGCTGAGATCAAAACAAGCCTGGTAAATGGCTAGTTGCAAGAAGGTTTGACATATAAGCTCCAAAAATGAGATCTGAGCACCAGTATAAACATGCGTAAAATGTCTGATAAAAATGGAGAAGTGCCTTTTGATATGAGACGTTCCGCATGTACTTTTGTAAGTCTCATATTTAAGAATTAAAACCAATATGAAAAAATTAGTTCATTCATTATAGCTCCACTGTTCTAAAAGTAAGTATTACTTCTACTACAGGGACCATTTTTATAGCCTTTACACTTCTTCTGTGAGGGGATTCCAAATTTCTAAGATGGAAATTGGTCAGGTTTTCCTTAGGAAAAGCCTAATAAAAATGCCATAGAGATTTTAATTTCACACACTGTCTTTTAATTTGACAAAAATTAGAGCAAGGGAACTTAAAAAACCTCAGATCTACAACATGAGGAGGAGGAAAATAATAATTTGAAATACTTTTTACTCCTTGCCCACAATACCCTCTTTCAGGGTGGAGTGGGAAAAAGCAGGCTTATCCCCCTGTCTACAGGAAAAGGGAAGGCAACACAGGTCAGCTGCACCAAAACCCCATATGTTAATGTTGAATCTCCAAGAAAGCTCACACTCCTTGTAGCTCTGTATCTGCTAACAGTAAAGTTCTGCTTCAGCCATTCCAGTCTAGGAAAGCAGATAGGCTGGACAGCACAAGTGCACCAAACATTAAATCTTCAGTAGGCCTGAGAGCTCTACTATACTTCTACTTCAGAAATTCAGTTGTACTCTGACAGGAACATTTGGAGTTAGATTTGAATCCCTGCTTAAACATTATAAATTCAAGTTTTTAAAGAAAAAAACTGCAACATTTTTCAGGGTTGATCTTTAAGATGTGTATGACATAAACCCTGTTGCATATCTTTGACTTGCTATTTTCAGCTGCTAATTTTTCATGCTTTAAATTTACATTTTATTACATGTTCCTCAGGATGCATATTACTCAGCATCAAAATATTCTTATGTAACTCACAGCAGATAAGAATATCAGTAGTGCCAAGCAGATTATTCTGTATAGAATTTTGGTATCAAACATGAGGGAATATCATGAGAGAGACTGGATTGGGAATGTCAATTTGTAATTAAAAATTATATTTAATTTTAAAAATTATAACATATTAGCTATACCATTATTTTCTGTAATGTTCAGAATCACAACAAAAATATATTAGTGCATTATGCTATTTTATATTCATATGTAGTAATTTGTTTAACAGCACTTTGCGTAAATTAAGGGAAAGCAGGAGAATCTCTACAACCACAAGGGAATTCGCAAGGCAGAATGATAGGGATTCCCTACGTTTCCAACCTCACAGTATGCTATCCGTAAAGAAAATTATGTCCATGCTCTTTACTTTGACTGACATAGGAATACTGCCATAGAGAAGTTGCAGTATATGAGTTCAAGCAAGTGAACTCATGAATTAAAAACCCAAATTTATATCCCTTTTCATTAATAACAATAGGCATTGGAATATTTTTTTTTTAAGTTTATGTTTTACCTTTTTCTAGACCTTTTTTATGTTTAGAACTCTTTGGTTTATAGCTAAAAAATTGAGTTTTTAAAAGAAAATTAGATGCACTTCTGTTTTATTATGCTGAAGAAATTTTATTGTGAGAAAAGAAATTACACCTAATACAGATTAAGGCTTTACAACAGAGAAGTATCAAGCAACAAGGATAGAGCAAACTAGGAGGCTTGTATGATGTACATCCCATATTTTTCGCACTTGCAAAACTGGATCCTTTAGCATCCAAACAAATTTCTGGACTAATGGTTCTTCTTGAGGTACTTCTATTCCTCTTATTTTTACTTCTTTTTCCCAATGCCTTGTTGTTTTCTGCTGGAGCATTTTTAGCCCTTTTACAGCATGATCACATCTTCAGAGATGCATCGCATCTGAATTTTTCTACATCTGCTCTGCAGGAGACCACCAGTAAATCCACGTACCTTCACTCACTCATTTTGTGTCACACCCAGATGGAGGGTGGTCTGAATGCAGAGCTGTACACAAAGCTATTAACAGGCCTGGTGTCTCTGCTGTGTGACAGTCAATGAGCCGCTAAGAAGTTTTGTGATAATAAGAGCTAATTAAACATATGTAGAGAAAAAATGCTGTACTAAGTCACTAGCTTAATATCTGGGATGTTTGCTGCATCTCACTGTTCTGGGTGGGCAGAAACTGCTTATTTGTGAGTCCTTGGATTTGCTCATGGGTATCTATAGCCTCCATTTTTAAGAAATTAACCCCAATACAGCTTTCTTTTCTCCCAATGGTCTTCTTGGAAAGATGACCACCTCATCATTCCATTCACTTCATCTTATTGCTGAACTGACTTCATTTTTCAACTGGTATTCATAAAAATTACTTAACCTTAAAAAACAGAAAAGAAAAGAAAAACTCTTTGACAGTGCCAGAGTTCATTTATGTCTAAGTCTTTTACAGCTACAATCTAGCTTTTACAGAACAAGCCCCTTGAAGGCCTTCAGAGGTTAAATATCTGTATTTAGATCCTTATCTTCCTATTACTCAGTATCACTGATCCATTGCACTTTGAGCACTGGTTATGATTTGTCCTCATGTAAGATCCTTGGCACCCTATTCATTTTTACCTAATGTAGTTTTCTTCATTGTTCTGACTACACATTTTCCACTTCTTAATATAACTCAGACATCCATCCATACAGAGTGAATTTGACAATTCTCATCTAAGATTTTATCTTTTTTTTTCCTCTGGAGAAATATCAGATTGAGTTGGACTTTCTTACCTGATAATGATGTGCAATGAATCAGCCAAGTGAAAAGTACCTTACCTTATCTCTTCTGACTGTCCTGGTTGGCCTCAAGGCTAAGAGGGAAGACTGTGAAACAATATGAGCCCAGGAAGAAACCCCTGTATGAGAGCAAGGCACCATTAGAACTGTATGTAGAAGCTGAGTATTGGAAGCAGATATGTAATAAGCAGACATCAAATAACAGTCTAGGACGAACTGAAACTACAGATTGATTTATTCATAGTAATGGTGGGAAGAGACTACAAAGTATCCCTTGGGGACAGACAGCCAATGGACAACCTGCTTTGTCTGGTAACAGATATATCAACATGCTCTACACAGGTAAAACTAATCTGGGTTTATTTAGTAGGCTATCTGTGTACTGAAAGGTATACAAGGTATGGATGTGAGCTGGGAAATGCTCAAAATATTTGATTTTTAATAAGAGAATGGACTGGCCAGAAAACTATAGGCATTTGAGGTGCATTGACTCTTCACTGAACTCATCAGAAGAAGCTGTGGCCGTGATGAAAGAAGGCCAGTGCCTCAAAGGGATTTCTGTATGGTGCATAAGAGACAATGAACATTTGTTGTTCCCTTACAAATGCCATCCCTTTCTCTCCTTACCCTCACTGTTTTCAGTCAGCCGTGTTAACTTTGCTCCAGGCTTTTCTGAATATATGTATCTGAGCCACTTCAAAGGTGGTTTGGCATACATCTCTTCATAAGAACTTTGATAAATATAATCTCCTTTTACCCCACTTCCAAAGCCTAACACACCTCTTTTTGGAACCAATTTGAATACTAGTCCAACACCACTTCAAAATGCCACTGGTAGAATCTATTTTCTGGTACATTTGTCAATTCTTAAATATTCTTAGTACAAAAGAGATTACTCTTGACTTGGATCTTCTAAGCTGTACTGTGCAACAACCAACATAAACAAACCATAACTTTCAACAGAAATAAAGCATTGACCCAAAAAAACAATGACAGTTTGTGGTAAAGAAATGCAGATAGGAAAAACAGCTTATTTGGCTCACCTATTTCTTTCGGTAGATTTTACATTGAATATAAAAGTACTGTAAATCAAAATTTTAATCAATGCTATTGGTTCAGTGTGAAATGTTAACTACTTACTGACACAACTATTATTGCAGAAATTGCATGGGTTTTTTTTATTTCACACTCGCCTGAAGTGGCATTTCTCTTTGAATAAGAAAATTACACCTCTTGGAAATGTTATCTTACTTCTATAAAATCTTTAATAACAAGTAAAAATATTTTCTCCTAGAAAATTCCACAGTTGTGGTCTAAAACATTCTGTTGGATAAAGAACTACTACTGAAAAGGGGAGGAAGTGGAACAGTAAGCATGTTGTTTAAAGACAACCCTGTAAAACTCTTTTCTCAATATATATTTTCCTGAAAATAAATGCCATTCTATAAGATTGTTGGTTTAGTATGGAACATTGTTAATGAATACATTATAGATTCACATATAAGAATATTATGTATCCATAAACTGTTCATATTCATCAACCTGTGTAAAATGCATGAACCAATCTTAGGCCAGCTATTGGCAGGTAAAAATTCCCTAAGTTCATGACACTCATTTTAGGTGTACTCTAGTACCATGGAGGCAGACAGATACTGTTAACAGTTCCTTTTAGGTAAAAAAAATGCACTATGGAGGATTTAAGCTGTCACGCTGCCAAACAAGACATTAATGTCATGTGTTGGAGAATCAATGTGTTGAAGGGGAACACTGGTTTCAACCATATCTGCTTTTTAAAGAAGTAGCCTTGAACCTGCTGAACAGTTAACAGGTTTCACCAAGACCTGTACTCACTTACATCAACAAGTATTTAAAGGTCTGAGAGATGGAATTCAGAGCTTATTTAAATTAATGGCTGAACTGCATTTGAAGCTAAGAGAGAAAGAATTCTGCTCGATCTTTTCTTCTCCATTCCGCAAAAGCCTGCATGAACTCCTCCTCTGCTGCAGTCACGTTGGGTTCACTGGACACTGAAGAATGCCATTGTTCCGACAGCATTTTATAAAACAAGAAGTAAATTGGTGTCGTGGTTTAACGCAGCTAAGCGCCAAGCACAGGAACACCAATTAAATGCATAAGGAGAATATGAACTTATTCAGGAAAACAGAAAGGAATTTTGGGGCAAAACAGGTCCACACAAACAGTTGTAATATAAAGAAAAATTTATTATTGACAGAATGAAAAGGGAAAGAAAAGAAAACAAATCAGAGCAAACTTTTAAACACCTTTCCTTCCTAGTGCCTTTCTCTTTTTACCCAACTTGCACAAAGGATAACAAAACATAACATGGGATTTGGTCAGAATTGCATTTCTTTTAAGAGTCTTTTTATGCTTAAGGAAAAAGAGGTTCTTCTGCTGTGCTATAGAGTTTTCACAAACCCACAGTCCACCCGGAAAAACAATCTGTTGAAGTGAAAAAGGTAACTCTCCCATGAATCTCACAGTCTTCCCACACTGCTAAGTCATGGTCCACAGGGGAAAAAAAACCTATGGGGTTTTGGTCTTAAGGATAAGTTATGTCAGCCTAAAAACAAAGGTTCTCTACTTCAAAATCTCTTAACAGCTTCTCCCAACTTCTATGTGGCCTGGCGTGGACCTGTCTTTAACAGCTTATTACAGCTTCTATATGGCCTGGTGTGAGCCTCTCTTTAAAATCACAGGCTGCACAAGAATTTCCTATCCCCCAAGTTTTTACCAAATGGATTCAAGTGTCTTCCTACAGCTTGCAAGCAGCATTTTTAAGCTCTGCGCACCAGGAGTGCGGCTGGCCCTCTTTTCCCGCCGTCAGTCAGCTTCCATCTCACGAGGTCTTCCCCTTCCCTTCTGTTTCTGACCTTGGAGTCACCATGTTCAGCTTCGTCCCACGTGACTTTACTTTCTTCTTCACTGACTCCAAAGAAAAGCTTGTCTTTGTCAGCTGCAGCGTGTGGAATTTTCAGTTCAGTGCAGGCTGTGCCAGTTGCAGGGAGGAAAGGGGAGAGGAGGCCCGCCGGCCCCTCTGGCTCCGTGCAGGGTCTCGGTGACTTGAGATCATCTCGGCCACGCGGTCTCGGTCCCACACTGCCCGCGGAGCCGGGACAGCTCTCCCCTGGTGAGGGAGGGCCGGCCCCGCGGTCTCGGTCCCACACTGCCCACGGAGCCGGGACAGCTCTCCC
>VZTH01005518.1:429799-434799 GCA_013397815.1 Aleadryas rufinucha
CCTGCTGAACAGTTAACAGGTTTCACCAAGACCTGTACTCACTTACATCAACAAGTATTTAAAGGTCTGAGAGATGGAATTCAGAGCTTATTTAAATTAATGGCTGAACTGCATTTGAAGCTAAGAGAGAAAGAATTCTGCTCGATCTTTTCTTCTCCATTCCGCAAAAGCCTGCATGAACTCCTCCTCTGCTGCAGTCACGTTGGGTTCACTGGACACTGAAGAATGCCATTGTTCCGACAGCATTTTATAAAACAAGAAGTAAATTGGTGTCGTGGTTTAACGCAGCTAAGCGCCAAGCACAGGAACACCAATTAAATGCATAAGGAGAATATGAACTTATTCAGGAAAACAGAAAGGAATTTTGGGGCAAAACAGGTCCACACAAACAGTTGTAATATAAAGAAAAATTTATTATTGACAGAATGAAAAGGGAAAGAAAAGAAAACAAATCAGAGCAAACTTTTAAACACCTTTCCTTCCTAGTGCCTTTCTCTTTTTACCCAACTTGCACAAAGGATAACAAAACATAACATGGGATTTGGTCAGAATTGCATTTCTTTTAAGAGTCTTTTTATGCTTAAGGAAAAAGAGGTTCTTCTGCTGTGCTATAGAATTTTCACAAACCAACAGTCCACCCGGAAAAACAATCTGTTGAAGTGAAAAAGGTAACTCTCCCATGAATCTCACAGTCTTCCCACACTGCTAAGTCATGGTCCACAGGGGAAAAAAAACCTATGGGGTTTTGGTCTTAAGGATAAGTTATGTCAGCCTAAAAACAAAGGTTCTCTACTTCAAAATCTCTTAACAGCTTCTCCCAACTTCTATGTGGCCTGGCGTGGACCTGTCTTTAACAGCTTATTACAGCTTCTATATGGCCTGGTGTGAGCCTCTCTTTAAAATCACAGGCTGCACAAGAATTTCCTATCCCCCAAGTTTTTACCAAATGGATTCAAGTGTCTTCCTACAGCTTGCAAGCAGCATTTTTAAGCTCTGCGCACCAGGAGTGCGGCTGGCCCTCTTTTCCCGCCGTCAGTCAGCTTCCATCTCACGAGGTCTTCCCCTTCCCTTCTGTTTCTGACCTTGGAGTCACCATGTTCAGCTTCGTCCCACGTGACTTTACTTTCTTCTTCACTGACTCCAAAGAAAAGCTTGTCTTTGTCAGCTGCAGCGTGTGGAATTTTCAGTTCAGTGCAGGCTGTGCCAGTTGCAGGGAGGAAAGGGGAGAGGAGGCCCGCCGGCCCCTCTGGCTCCGTGCAGGGTCTCGGTGACTTGAGATCATCTCGGCCACGCGGTCTCGGTCCCACACTGCCCGCGGAGCCGGGACAGCTCTCCCCTGGTGAGGGAGGGCCGGCCCCGCGGTCTCGGTCCCACACTGCCCACGGAGCCGGGACAGCTCTCCCCTGGTGAGGGAGGGCCGGCCTCGCGCCGCCGCGCCAGGGCTCGAGGGGAAGGGGCCTGGCCCGGGCCCAGGCCGGGGCCCTCCGCCTCCAGCCACCCCTCNCCGGTCTTTAACAGCTTATGACAGCTTCTATATGGCCTGGTGTGAGCCTCTCTTTAAAATCACAGGCTGCACAAGAATTTCCTATCCCCCAAGTTTTTACCAAATGGATTCAAGTGTCTTCCTACAGCTTGCAAGCAGCATTTTTAAGCTCTGCGCACCAGGAGTGCGGCTGGCCCTCTTTTCCCGCCGTCAGTCAGCTTCCATCTCACGAGGTCTTCCCCTTCCCTTCTGTTTCTGACCTTGGAGTCACCATGTTCAGCTTCGTCCCACGTGACTTTACTTTCTTCTTCACTGACTCCAAAGAAAAGCTTGTCTTTGTCAGCTGCAGCGTGTGGAATTTTCAGTTCAGTGCAGGCTGTGCCAGTTGCAGGGAGGAAAGGGGAGAGGAGGCCCGCCGGCCCCTCTGGCTCCGTGCAGGGTCTCGGTGACTTGAGATCATCTCGGCCACGCGGTCTCGGTCCCACACTGCCCGCGGAGCCGGGACAGCTCTCCCCTGGTGAGGGAGGGCCGGCCCCGCGGTCTCGGTCCCACACTGCCCACGGAGCCGGGACAGCTCTCCCGTGGTGAGGGAGGGCCGGCCCCGCGGTCTCGGTCCCACACTGCCCACGGAGCCGGGACAGCTCTCCCCTGGTGAGGGAGGGCCGGCCTCGCGCCGCCGCGCCAGGGCTCGAGGGGAAGGGGCCTGGCCCGGGCCCAGGCCGGGGCCCTCCGCCTCCAGCCACCCCTCGAGGCAGGAATAAAGAGAAACTTCCTGCCCTTGCTTCTCTTTAAATATGCGATTGCAGAGGCGTACCTAGCCCTCTCATTGGGTTAGCAACTTATTCATCAACTAAGTTTCTACCTACCACAATTGGCAGTTTTCAGTTATAAGGAAATGAGTTGAGGAGGGAATGTCTAAGACATGAAGGACGACATGCACATACTGCATAGAGGTTTGAGCGTGATTTTTGAATTAGAGATGATACTCTCATGATGAACTCATGCTGCAGTTGAAAAATACAAGAGTGGCATATGTCACAGCCCTCCCACTTCCTGCCTGTCTGGTTGATTTGCAGCCATCCTGATCACTGCTACTTTCTTTGTTAATGATACACCAAGTTTGCCCCAGGAAAGAAAAATCCCATTTCAGAGCTCCTCCCTTTGCCACACCAACAGGTGTACAAGTCTGGTCTAAGCAATGGCTGTAGAGAAGCTTTGAAAATGCGGTGTGGGTACCAAAGTAGTATCATAGGTCTTGAAAGCATCTGATCTTACTTGATCTAGTGAATATCAGAAGTTATTCCACTATGATCAAATATTTTTGCTTTTTTAAATATAACTTTAAAGTAATCACATTGATGGAACTCCTGGAAACTAATTAATTAGTGCTATTTTAAATGTTTGTCATTACCAACAAGAATTTAAAATTAAACTTTGTGCTTTCCTGATTAAAATACTATAGTTGAATAATAAAATAGAAAATAGATAAACTGAGTGATGGTCACACCTTGAGGTTTTAAAAGAACAGAAGTAAACTAAAACCTAATTCTCCTCCAAGCACATTAGTGAAAAAGGCAAAAATTAAAGACAGCTATTAAAAAAATTGGATGTGTCTTTTGATAGAAAGAAAATGCTTAGTGGTCAGCTAACAGGAAGAACTGTGCTCACCAATGTAACAGAGAGGCATTTCAGGATCCTGGGGAATGTCCTTCAGACAGAGACCCATTCTGTTACGCAGAAGAAAAGTCTTCTTGTGAAGATGGCCCTCTGAGAAGACTCTGCTATGGGCACTTCCAAAGACATGTTTTGATTGTGGAAGGATTAGAAAGACCCATTGTAAGCATCATAATGGATGAAAGTATACAAATGTAGCCTGGAGGAGGAAATTAGCTGTTTGCATGGAAGATTTTGGAGGAAAAGCTTCATTTTTGTAACTGAATGTTTGAAGAAGTGTGCAGGTTCCAGTTTACATTTTTATATTAATACTTTGGATGTTTTCTTTCTTAACAAGTATCAGTTATGGACTCATTTTTTAACCAGAGAAACTCAATAGTTTTATCGTGTTCCATTTGATACTTTCTTTTTCCTGAAGGGAAACAACTTTGTTGTTTTTGGAGTTCCCCAACAAAACTATAATTTTATCCATTTTTGTCATTACAATTCCTGCCTGAGTGAAACACAAAATGTCAGAGGAAAGCAAGGGCAACTGTGTTTTATCTCAATCGCAGCTGACTAATGCCAGTATTTTCAGATATTTGAGGCCAGTTGGAAAAAAAGAGTAGCATTTCAAAACCCAGCAGAGTCTTATTCCTGATTTGACTTATAAATGACTATTTAGGAAAATGTCTGTACAGATGGGTGCATGCAAACCTGAACTTCTCTTCTTGTGCTCCCAGCTGTCTGAATGGAAGCCAGCTCCAGGCTGGCTGCCATGTAGCTGGCTTTGCACTGTGTTTGATGTAACATGCCCTGTCTTCCAGCATATGGAGGTGGCCCTAATCAGCCCCCCAGCAGGCCATGTTACTTTGCACACAGTGCCTTGCTGACTCACAGATTTCTAGACTAGAGTAGTTTTGCCTTTGAGGGTCCTCTCTATTAACAAACTGGCAAACTAAGTGTGAAATATTTGGAGAGGCTGGCTTTGTATATTTTAGTCTGCTTATCCTTATCTTCTTAGAAAATCTGTCACGATGCGACAGTAACTCATGTTCTGTATCATTATTTGCTATGAATACAGCTTTGGCACCATGTTTGCTTGTCCAAACTATTTGCATATCTTCAGATCCTGAAGTCTGAAGTGACACAGCAGAGAAAGGAAGGCTTGTAGAGCCACCAGTGTTCTTCAGCTGAAACAAGACAACAAACTGCTTGGGCAGATGCTGCACACACCTCTGCCTTGCAGAGTGATCAGAACGCAGCTAAGTGCTTTGTGCCTTCTCCACAGCTGCGGCACAGCCAAGCATGCTTGCACACTTCACAGGACAATGGAGAACTCTTAAGGGATGAGTAGTTCCTGGTTCTGCTGGAGCACTTTCTCTTAACAGCTCCTAGTTTCAAGCTATGGGGAATAGGAAGCAATGTGTTCTTAATGATTGTTTATAGGACCCTTAATTCACTTCCCTGCTGATCTCACCACCACAAGGTCATTTACCTTCAGGTCCCATTATAAGGCTCACCAATTTGGTTTATTCGGAATTTTGCCAATGGGAGATGGTGGGGTGCAATACCTGGGTCTTTGTTCAAGTTCTTTAGGGTGAGATATTGCCCAGATAAAAATCAATCTTAATACTGGAAGTTACTGACACAAACCACAGAAATACCACCTTGCTTTCTAAGCTTGTTAACAGGTAACCCATTTCCCTGTTTTCTACCATTACCTGCTGTGGACAAAGGTAAGCTTTTTTCCTCATCTTTGGGAAAAACTTATTAAACCAAAGTAGTTCAGAAATGTCTCTGCTAAATGAAGTAGTGAGTGCATGACAAAAAGGAGGTTCTTTATTAGTTTCTACATAAAATC
>VZTH01005518.1:437299-484618 GCA_013397815.1 Aleadryas rufinucha
TTCCCTGCTGTTCATTAATTGCTGTTTGGCCCTCCTTAACTGACTTGAGACCTGGCTTGTCACCTTGCCATTGCCAGATTGCTGAGCCCTCACCATCCCCACCTCTGCTTGCCCCACCCTAGGGCTGAGAGATGGCATCCCATTGCAGCAGTCACTGGTGTCACTGACATGGTTTCTGTGTTGAAGTCCTTGCCAGCTCCTGGCTCCCCAGTATCTGCAGAGCAGTCCTGTTCCTGCTGATCCCCAGCTCTCTGGTTTCACACACATCCCCAGTCCTGGCTGCCTGCGCAGCTTCACCCCAATCACAGCAGCGCAGAAACACACTTAGGACTGTCTGGGGGTCGCATCTAATGATTAAACTGTTGTTGCTCTTGTGAAACTTCTTGATGTCAGAAGGTACAACTGCCTCTCCAAATCTCTTCCGTAAGTCAACACAGAATTTGGAAACCATCTCCTATACTCTTTGTAGGATGCAGCCCTCCACTCCCAGTGTGGAGGAGTGGTGTATTAAGTCTACATAAAAGAGAGCAGTGACCAATGAAGATTTTACATAGACTCAGGATTTATGCTTTCAAGATATGCTGTGCTTGAAATTGGATTTTCTATTACAAATAGGATGTGATTATTAAAGTTGATACTGAAATATTGATAGGCATTGCAGTCTGCTAAAAATGTATTTAAAGAGTGTTTTTAAATACATAATCTCTTAAAAATTGATGATGACAATTAGATAAATAATAGAAATGTTTCCTATGTTAGGGAGCATTTTGATGCTGCAGACTAACTGAAAAAGACGTGGCTGAATGGGCCTGAGCAAGAACTGCCATAATTTTCTTCTCAGACTGAAAATGGATAGTCTGGGTCTGTTGAGGGGTTTTTTTGTACAAGACTTTCACAGAGAATCTTTATTTAGAGTCTATTTATTCATAGTTTTGTGTGCATGAAAAAAGAAGATATTTGTAACGCTTGCAGTATTTACCCTGCAACCAACCTAAAATGTACTGAGTTAGTACAGATTGCATAATCTGCTCACATAATTCTTCTCAAATTTCTACCAGAAAACTGTAATCTCAAGATGGGAATTTGATTTTACCAAAATTGTGTGTGAAAATCAACAGAATGGTAAAATAAAGTACTGTGTCATTCCAAATTGTGTTAACATCACCTTACACCTTCTTCTGTGATTACAGAATGTTGGGCATGTGTGGTGGAATTAGAGTATTTGCTTTTGCACCGCAAGTTGTATAACTGAGCTGTAATAGTTTTTCAATCATCTTTTTTTTTTTTTTTTTACTAGTTAGAGACATAAACTGAGAATAACCTGTAGTCTACTAAATTTAAACACCAGCCACCTTTATTTGACAAGCAAATAGCATAGCTCTAAATGAATCAGCTGTCCACAGCTTATCCTGGTTCATATCTTATCCATGAAACAATTACATACTGGAATGGTGAACTGAAACATGTCTATGAATATTGCTCTTACGACTGTTTATAAGCCAGCTTTTGATTAACTGTAGAATGTTTATAGTGCTTCAGTGTAAACATCTGCCATATATATATATGTGTGTGTGTGTGTGTGTACACATACCAGATGTATTGTAATGGTAACTAATTCATTTCACTAAGAAAGTCCTCATGTAACCACAGCAAAAATACTTTGATGGATTTGTGGGCTAGGTACTTAATACTTAGAGACTTTTTTTGTTATGGATATTTCTCAGATCATATCCTCTTTGTATTTTTTGGGAAGTCACAAACTTGTTTTGCTTACTTTCCAAACTGGCTAAGCACAAACCAGCTCCAGTGTGTAATCTGAATTTAGCTCAGTGCTCAGCCCAAGGAAAGAATGCATGTGGATGGTCTTGACTTTGTGCAGATACACCTGCACCACTTTTAGCTGAACCACAGAAGCCTTGTCAAAAGATACTAGATGGTTGTGTTTAGACAGGAAAATCAAACACTAAATATGTGCTTTGGGGTGAGCTAGTCTTGATTCACATATATATTCAGTGCCATTGGAAATTCCACTAAGTATCCAAAACCTACACTTAGTACTACAAGACAATCTATGTTCAGATGAATTACTGAGCATATTTTTTGAGACTACTAAGCAGGACTTATGTGAATTATTGATCATTCAATAATGACCAATACAAATGCACACAGATCCATAAAGTAATGAAATAAACTTTTTTTAAAAAAGTGTATATATGAATACAAAGGAAGATTCCATTCTGACTGCAATTGCAGAGCCAGAGATCACTACCAGTAATTTTGGTATCCACTGCTTTGAATAGTCTAACTTGCTCTTTTCTTTGCAGATAAGGTTAACACAAATGTTTCCTATCTCACAACAAATCCCTTCTCTTCCAGATATGCTATTAAGCATGCAGAAACAGGTGGGGGTAAAATTACATGATCTCCTTAGATAAGAAGAGACATCGTAAATTTTTTTTTTTTTTTTTTTGCTTCTTTCAGGTATAAGTTCTTCTCTTCTTGTTATCCCTATAACAGTAGTTGGTTGGAGGTTTTTAAATAGTAGTAAATCATTAAGGAAAAGACTGATATTACTTTTGGTATGATGTGACAGGGTGATTGTAGTATTTCCCCTGGACTTTCAGATGGGTGTGAGGGTTGTCGAATTTTTAGAATTATTTTTTGATGGGCAAAATATTGTGATAATGGAAATCACCTGTAAATTAGATGAGTTTTCTTTTTCTCCTCTTTCATTTTGGCTGATGAATAAGAAATCACTCAAACACATCTATTCATGTCACCATATCAGTATGATGATTTCAATGTATGTGATCAATGATATGAAACTTCAGTGTAGTGATAGGTACACATGCTTGACACAAGAATTACTGCCTGGATTCAGGGGGTGGTTGTCTATCAGCACTAGATGTTTTGGGTTCAAAAATATTACAAGAACAATATTGGAACTTATGCAAAGAAACTTTAGATGGTATCTCAGCAGGCATAAGATGGTATAACATCATGAACACCTGTGGGCCTACACTGGTTCATTTCCTCAAACATGATATGTCAATTTCTCTTTTCTGGCTTTTTTTTTTTGGCCATAACATACCAGTTTTAATGCTTCTGAGCTTATAAAAAGTGGCCGTTATTATTACTACAGTTTATAGGAGGTCTAGCTATACAAGGTACAGCTACTTGGAATTCCTCAGTACTCCACAATGGTTCCAAGTCAAATATACCAAACATGCCAAATACGGTGGAATTCAAGAAAAACTATAATACTGTTCAAGGGCAAGGTTATCAAGGGACATGGAGTATAAACTGGTGAGCAGCAAGGACTGAAGCCCTGACCTAACAGCACTGCACTCCCTGCCTGAGGAAGGAGCAGCAGCACAGCCAGCTGATGCATCACCAGTGGCACCAGTGTCCAGGCTTCAAGGCCCCAGGGAAAAGGGAGTTTTAAGATGTTACTGGAATGCACTAATGAGATGAAATTAAGACCTGTTAATGTTTTGTATATGTCTGTGGTTACAGTTCCACACAGAGTAGCTACTTTCATGAAACCTGCAAAACAGTTAACTGGAAGGACCAGATAAATAATTCTCTACCACAGGAATATTGCTTCCCTTTGAGGGGATGAAATATGTGACTTGTATGTCAGCATGCCTTGTGATGTGCTCAGCATGCCCAGTGTGCCAACACACAGAACTTTCACAAAGCAGCCAAAACATTTTCTCTCTTTGTTCTTTTCCTGAATTCCTTTGTGCTAAGTCTCCGTGACTTTGTTTCATTGTAGAACAGGGAAATTAAATCTGTTACACTATGCTCATTACTCACCTCTCAAATCCATTCCAGTCAAACAAATTTTCCTTTCTTTCATTTTTATTCATTGCTAATTGAGTTAAAAATATGTACAGATGATTGTGAAATAACTACAAGATGCTTTCAGTGACATGCTCAATAAAACAGAGTTGAAATTCACCCCAGTGTTCTGCTTTGGGCTATAGACAGCACAGAGCAAAACAAATAGTACACTGTCAAAACAAACTAGAAAAGCTCACCATTCAGTTAGTTTTATGGATGATGTGTTGGCCAAAAAAATATGCAAATTCCCCTCAGAAATGAGGGTTACCCCCAAGTCTGAGGATTTTTTCTAAGTCCATTTGGACGTTCTTCAGCCAAAATCAAAATGTTCTGATGCAGTTTCAGACTGGAGAGCCTATTGAGAACTCATTATCTTCAAATAGGATTACACTCAGTTAATATGAGAACATGTACATTACAATATCTCATAAAATCAAAAGTTCCAATTTGCTCACTACATGTAAATCCAATTCAAAATATTTCCATAACATATATCCGCTGGATGTTACACTATTTGTATGTCACTCTAGAATGGATTAACTCCATGACAGGCTAGTCTCAGTTTTTCTGCATTTGGTGTTTTTAAACAGTTTATATTTGTTATCATATCAAAGACAGGCTTGCAGTTTTCAAAAGGAAGAAGAGAACACAGCGCCCAAGGCTCTTCCAGCATTACATTTCTTATTCCATTTTATCTTTCTTGGTTTTGACTAATGTCAGTAACAGCTACTGGTAATAAACTGCTTGTTACAGCTTGCTCTTGCCTTCAAGCACTGGCTTTGATACATTGTCAGCCAATTGGAAGCATTTCCTGATTACATTTCCAAATTGCTTGTTTATTGATCGAAAGTTAATAAAGCAAAAGACAACTTTTCAGCTTAAATTAAATGAAAGGTTCCTTTGATGTTCAAATTATCCAATCAACCAACGTGCAATGAAATGTAAGCATTTGAAAGTTTTATCTGGAAAGCAAAATGTACTAGATAATGGTTTCTGGCACAGCCACTGTATCTAACAGCTAATGAAAAACACCCATAACTTTAGATTTCATTTATTTTCTGTTGAAAAGTAAACGGCACTGAATTTTGTTATTTTTAAATAGCTGAAAACATGAAAGGGCAGATATTGTATATCTTTTTGACAAACTGTAATTCCTACTGCAAGCATATTTGGGTAGCTGCAATAAACAAAGTAATATACATTAACATTTCCTCAGAGTCTGGCCTTTGCTTGTGAATCTACTTGCTTCTGGTGCTGTATTAAAACTGCTGTGCTCTGTCAACTATTACCATCCCATTCAAGAGGATGCTCCAACCTATCTGGAATATTTAGATGTACAAGAGATGTCTCAAAAAATTATCATAGGTCTCATCATTACACTGCTTCTTCAAGAGCTTTTACTCACATAGTGAAATTTATTTAAACCATCTTGACTTAACATCACTATGTTTTTCAGAAAGTCAGCCACTTCTAAAAATTTTTCAGGCAATGATTTTCAGTGCAGTTTAAACTGAGGAAACTGGAGTGGCTACAGTGTGTTGTATATACAGTAAGAACAAAATAATAAATAAGAGCAAATCTTAGCAAGTAAGAATGACACGAAAAGAGGTACAACCCCATTATAGCTCAGACCTCAGGAGATTCAAGTGTTTTATGGCAGAATAATCTTGAAATGGGAACTTTCTGCAAAAAACATATAATTATGCTAAAAATGAACATACGTTGTATCTCTATGCTTCATCCTACAATCGTGTAACAGAATTTGGGTATTTTAAGCTGAGACCTGTATTTGTAGGCCACATTATAAGTGGTTGTATACCATACCACTAGGAACAAACTCATTTTAGCTGCACAAAAGCAATAAATGTGATACTCGCCCAGTCGAATGATAAATAACCCCTTTCTATTTTGTTGTAGTTGTTGTTGTTGTTTAGAAGTTTGTTATTGCATTGCAATTGCAATAGTTTTGCAGTAATAAATGCAAGTGTAAATGTACTGATGCATGAGGTCTCTACATGTCAGAATTAAAATCTTTCTGTTCCTTGAAATGAAAAGCCTAATTGAAATAGATTTGTAAAGGCTGGAACTTGTTCTGCCAAGGACAGCATATTTAATGTTTTTTTGTCCTTTTGACACAACCCCACATAACACCTCTGAAGATCTTAATGTCAAAAAAAGCTTATAAGCACAGCCACAACCAAACAAATTTTTGATGTGATGATGATCTGATCATCAGGAAAGAAAGGGAAATAGGGATTTTATTGTATTAGTGTGGCTATTAAAGATGTTACTTTTGTTATCGAAGACTAGCTTCATTAGGTCTGTTGTTTGTTGTGTTTTCTTTATCTCTTTCTATTTCTCTGTAGATAGAGAGATATACATTTAAAATAGTCAGTGTAAAGCAGAAATTGATTTATGTTTGAATCCACTGCTGTGAATGCCAAACAAATGGCAGTGGTCCAGATTCAAGATTTACTAATTTTTAAATCTTTTTTGAAATGTGAATGACATGAAATCCAAGGAGGACACGCAAACTAGCACTGAAGTGGCAGCAGATAACTAAGAGTCACAAGCATTGACTCCTCGCAGACACCACTGGAGAAGATGGTGGTACCCACTAACATTTGAATGACTCTTATTCTGCTCATGTGCCCACACTTCCTAAGTCTCTGCTGACTCCATCAGTCTGCGAGCCTTTCTGTACCTCAGCCTTTACGACTCCTTTTCTACCATGAGCAGATGTCAAGCTCAACAAGCCACAGCCTGCACAGCAGTTGCATCTGGCAGTTCCCATGAATATAACATCTCTTGGACATGTGAGTTGCTGCAGACACACAGTAAAGTTCTTCGTATGGGGATCAATGTCTGCACCCATAAAACTAAGCCGACAGGTACAACTCTAAATATACTTGGATAATTTTTGGCTTCTTTCTCCACAACAGAAAAGAGGTGGAAAAGCAGTAATGGTAGTCCTAAACAAAAGGAAATAGCCAGGAACTGGCTATTTCTTTTTACTTAATAGTTTTTCCTAATAGAAGGGAATTTATTTGCAGTCAGTTCATGAGGCTTTGTAGCTCGTATTTTCCAGATTATTCTTCAAAGAAAAGAAGGAATAGAACATAAAAAATTACCTTTATGAGTGCAAATTAATATGTAGTATGATGTCTGAAGCATAGGTCTTAAGAAAAAGGGGCAAATACCACAAGATTTGGGATTAACTGAAAAAATTGAAAGCACTGCAAGCAGCAGGACGTATTTTGTGGATTTCCCTTAGAAATTTTTTTTTTTTTGTGGGTTGAGTTCTTCAGATGATGCAATATTGAAATCTGCCCAGTGGGAGCTCTAGAAAAACATTCTGAGACTGATAACCTCATTTGGAAAACTAAGCTTGATTAAGGGGGTTGTTCCTTTCTTAACAACTTGGGATTTCCATTAATTTCTCCTCTTGTTGGAAGCAAAATGTATCAGAAAAGAACCTTAGAACTAAAACTACTGATTATTAAAATCAGAATGGTGTAGAAGTTTCAGGTTTTGCTTGTGGTTTTACCCTACTTTAGACAACGGACGGAGCCCCTCCATCTAGGATCTCCTTTTCATGTCGACAGATCTATTGACTGATATGAATGAGTGGGTTTTAGTTATCTGAATCCTGTGCATCCATACAATTTTTTTTTAAAGGTAAATAATGCTGTGTATGTTTGGCTAACTTTTATATAAATACTTTTATTATAATATATATACTTATATATAATACTTTTATATATATATACTTATATAAATACTTTTATTATTAATAACTTCACAGTGGCAGCTATCTAATTAATGAAGAAATGTAGGTTTTTTTACTCGAAACTGTAGTTATATTTCGCACA
The DNA here is from genome assembly GCA_013397815.1 of Aleadryas rufinucha. Classification (NCBI taxonomy): domain Eukaryota; kingdom Metazoa; phylum Chordata; class Aves; order Passeriformes; genus Aleadryas; species Aleadryas rufinucha. The sequence continues at coordinate 445,018 of VZTH01005518.1, forward strand.
CTACTTTCCCCTTACAGCACATTTTGCCCTGTCCAGTCTCCTTCTGTTTGGCACAACAATGTAACCAAAACCATGAATGCAGGTCCTTAAGCACTTTCTAAATTCACTAATCTAGCACAGTACTTTAAGAGTGGGGTTTTTTTTAATGACATAAGAGTGCAGGAAAATGTTATATAATATTCACATAGTTCCTTATTGTGGTCTTCTGAGTTTTAGAAGCCATACATTTCTTCAGGATCTTTGTGTTTCATGTGTGCAATTTGATATTTAAAGCTGTAAATAATTTTGAGGAGATACTGTATTTTAAAGAATGAACTATTTACATGTTGCAATTTAACCTTAATCTTAAACAACATTCCAGCAAATAATTTCTCTCTGAACCATAGATCAGAGATATATTATATTTAACAGTGCAGTTCGATTTAATTCTTAAGCAAGGAAAATACCAGAGGCCGTCTGAAACCCAGGCCGTTAACTGGATACCGATTTTGTTTAATTTTAGTGAGACTAAACTGCTAAGTGCTGACAGAAGACAGAAACTACTACATGCAACATTAACCTTTTTCCTGCCACAGAGATGTGCCCTGGGGTAGCCACTTTAAGGTATTAGGATGTTGTCATTAGAAAGTTGCAGGGGCGAAGTCCAATGCACTCTGTGTACACAAAGCCACAGTCTTGTCCTTTTATTTGATCTCTAGTGTCTGGAAATCTTACATCACTCAAAGAGTTAACCTGCTTAGACACAATTTGAGAATTTTAGCCACAAGGGACTTTTGTTTGCATCTAGGCAATTCTTTTAAAAACTGATGTCTCTGAAAAGGCTCCAGCCATGCTGACTTCAAACTGTGCAACACTGTAACCCACATATCACTCACTCCAGCTCCTCCTCCTTGCTGTGTAAATGGGAGTGTAAGCAATATTTTTATTTAAAGACTGGGCTTCATGTGTGCTTCTGTACTACTTAGCTATTTAACCACTATGCAGTACCAGGCAAAGGTGCTTCTCTTGGCTAATTTGTCACATAATCACCACGGAAGACTGAATCCTTCAGAGAGCTGAAGGAGTCTGAGACATCTAATAAATTCACCCTTTGCATGGAGAAAATGTTTCACAATGAAATAATAAAATGGGATTTCAGTTAGGAAAAAATGAGAGAAACTAGTGTAGCAAATAAGTAAAGATTATACACATAGGCAACCCACTGATCAAATATTTCTTAGGGCTATCGAGGATCTATCAAGGATACTGAGCCAGTTAGATAAAGAAATTACTGAAGAGTGATTTACTGAGTTGTTTAAAAGTCATGTTAGAAAGATTAGTTTGCTCACAGCAATGTGCTAGCTCTGTTTTATTTAATGATTAGTTAAAAGCTGTGATAGAATATCACATAAACGAGCTTCAGTTGTTTATTTAACTATTGGCTATGCTTACCCCTACATTGTCAAACCAAAAATATCAATCATGTTATCAAAACCTTAGCTTTATGAATACTTCTTCTACTCAGGGTCAGCATTAAAGCATAGCTATACAGTAAAAAACCACCAGCATGTTTCAGGACATTTCTATTTAGGTAGAAAACTTCTGCTGCTTGGACATTTGAATGACTGGACAGCTGGCTAGAATGGATCTGAAGGGGTTGACTGTATTTTGAGTCTCAGGAATCAAGAAAAAAGAATAATTATTATGTTGATTGGTTTGCAGACAAGAGGACAGTGTTTTTCAGAGCATAATCCCCAACTGGCTGCTCCCAGTGCTGACACTGTCCCCAGTCTGCAGATCACTCATCCTCCAAGCCCTGCAAATTCAGAGCTGCAAGGAGTGCCACTCTCAAGAACCAGCATTTCCCTCCTCAGCACTTTCCTGTCTGAAGTCAATACCACCTTCCTCTTTGCTGCTAGAGACAGAGAGGAGCCTTTGGCCCTGATTAGCTTCTATGAATTCAGAATTCTGAGATGCATCACTTTTTTCCCCATCGTTACTTGCACTTAATTCTTCACTTCTGTGTTTCATTGTGCAAAAAACAGTTGGGAATTTTCATTTGTGTCTATTTTTTAATGGACATAAGAGGTTATTTTTTTCTCTTTCTCCTTCAAAACCTTAACATTTTCCTTATTTCTTTATTTTTTGTTTTTAAATTCACTCTTTTCCTGAAGTAAAGAAGTCTAAAACCATAAATTTGGGGTTTCAGTCTTTTTATTCTCTTTCACAGCATAAGTTAAGATCTAAACTTATTTGAGACCCAGTTAAAAAACTTTTAAGAAGAAATACATTTTTTAAAAAAAAGGAAGACAGAAAATGAATTTTCTTATCTGCAAATGTAACTCACAACTAAGAAGTAAGTATTAGCACGTTTGTTTCCCACAGATCTCTCAAGTAAAAACACTCAGTTGCCCAAGACTCCTAATGGTTTCTGGTAAGATTAGCTAAATTCTGAATACGTGCTGTTGTAAACTTCATGATGTGTGCGTCTGGATTTTTAGGGCTTACAGGTGAGGAATGTATTAACTTCAACTTAGGAGCCATTTTTCTTCTAGTTTGCTTTCTTTCGGCTCAGACTCTAAGCTATGATGAAGCACAGGGGCAACTTTTACACTTGCCCACATTTGAGGTATTGCGATATAATTTGTTAACTTTATATAGGGGAACATGCTCATTACTGGCAACACCATAGGAAGGGATCTCAGAAACTAACTGACACCACCATTGCAGCAGATCGACTTAAATAGCAAGCGTACATAGTGGAAGCTCTGGAATGAATGCACTCCAACAACAGATATTTCCAGGCTCTGGATTATGATGGATGTACCCAGCAGGGATAAATTACTTCTCTCCACAGCATGACTGTGCCTAGGAGACACATGCTCTGCCTTGTGTACTTTTATCTTTCATTATACTTCACAGACTCAGAGCAGCACCAACACATAAGTGTTCTTGTTTGCTTGCCCCACATAAAAGACAACATGCTACTACCCTGTTCTTTGCAAAACAGGGCTATACCCACTGAACTGTGTGCCCATCTTCACAGGCAAGTTCACAAGTGCATTTCATTTTGCTGTTAGGTTTACTCTGCTGTGTTTTAGTTATTCCCTTGGGACTGGTATCTAACATAGGGGAGCCTGACAGTTAATGGATGGTGTACATTTCCAGTACCCAAGTCTGATCCAGCAAACACATATGCGTAGTGGCTGAACCATTTAAAAGCCAGTGAAGAGGAAGGGAAGTTTGTGAGGTGATGTCTTTATGTTATTACCATTGTTATATAGGTATGTCCATGAGTGCTCAAGTTATGTTTTCCTGGTTGGAAGGCTGAAACTAAGTTAAGAAAGGAAAAATACTGCCAAAAGCCAGTGAAAATCTTGTACTTGCTGAAACCTTCTAAGTTATGGAGTAGCCTCCCAAGAGAAACAACAAAGGTCCCTTTGCTTGCAACATGTAGGTTTAGAAAGTAGAGAATATGTAAGAATGAATGAAGAATTCTCAACTCTTAGGAAGACCTGTGTGCAAAAATAAGCCTTCCCCATCTTCTAGCTTTATGATGTTAGTTCCTATTTGTGTATCTCTAGATTTAAGAATCTCTTAAGCAATCAGTTCTTGAGGAGATGACATACTTTCTCAGTATTAGGAGGTAGAATGGCAAGTTAGCAATAATAGTCATATTTCAGTTCCAAATACTACACTATTTTGGTGAAAACTTCCACTTTGAATAGGCTTCTAATACAATCCCTCAGTGACTTGAGTCATAAGACAATGAACTTCTGTCACAGGTAAGGGAGAAATTTCCTTGATTGTACAGAGTCAACTACAGAAGTGCTTGAACTGTCCTTTAAAGCATAGGGTAAAACCTGGCTCTGAAGACAAAACTGAATAAATAAAAACATTACAGTCATGACCAAGGTAATACAGCTGGCCAAAAAGTATCAGTAATACTGGCAGAGTCCTCTTTCATCCAGGCAACAAATAATTTAGCTGTATCTCGGGTTTTTGCAATGGGGGCATAAAGAAAGGGCTGGGAGAAAATAACCTAGTATCAAATGATCATCAATTTATTCAGCTTAATTAAGCAGAAGAGCAGTAGCTTGGGGGTGGGGCGGCTGCATCCTTTCCCATTAGAACCACAGGTTGTGACATGGACACCAACCAACGTGTCAGTGCAGCAGCTGCACTGCAATGCTGCTGCCACCCCACCCACACAGCTGCAACCAAGCTTGTAAAGGATCTCAATTTCAAAAAGATAAACTTTGGAAAATTAAAGAAACTAGTTAATGAGGTCAACTGGATTAAAGAGCTCAGGGATTTTAATGTGGAGAAGGCGTGAAATTTCTTTAAATCAAAGGTGTGAAAACTGTCTGGAACTTGCATCTTAATCAAGGGGAAAATCTTGTAGGGAATGGCTCCAGAGCTGACTGGATAAATATCCACTTCTGAAAGGGCAGAAGAAATAAGCAGTTCTCCTATAGGGATAGGGAGTATTCTATGTCTGAGAGGCCAGGAAACAGAGAAGTAGAGATAAGTGCCAAAAGTAAAGCTGAATTAGACCTTGTAAATTGAGACAAATAGCAAAAAGTAGAGCGTTTTGGTGTGTTTTTTTGGTTTGTTTTTGTTTTTTTTTTTTTTCCCCAGCAATGTATGTAAAAATATAAAAGAGAACACAGAGGGAGACACTCAACCACAGTGCAATGAACAGGGAATCAAGAATAAACTGGCTCATCTGTGACATCAAATTTAAATCAAATATATTTCTCTCTATAATGACAGAAGTGCTGACTATGGGAAGTGAGGACGGGCTGTAAATTAGAATACCCAGGCTAAAATTAAGACTAAAAGACCAATGCAATTACATCACATAGGCCTAACAATTTCCATCCCAAAAATAACCAACTAAGTGCGTGCATGAAATTGCAGGTACAGTGGCAGTGATCTGAGTGCATCTATCAAGTGGAGTGACCAAGCTCCTGACAGGGATCAGCAAATACAATCCTTATATTTTAAATGATGGTGAGGACATACAGTAGCTTAAACACTTCAGGCCAAATTAGTCTGATTCCAGTATTATACAAAGCTATAGGGGAAGTCTTAAAAGAGAAATTAAGAAAGAAGGGGTAACACATAAAATGTATTGTGGACCTTCCAAAGGGATGTCTTCCCAGACTAAATTCATTGTTTCTTTGATAACTGATTTCTGAGATGAGGGAAATGCAGTAGGTCTAATCTATCTGGAGTTTAGTAAAGGTTTGGGTTTATTGCCACTTGCGAAGTGGTTCAATGAAGTTTAGCAACATACACGTAACCAGGCTCCTCAAAATAAGAAAGAATAAATACAGTAAGTCTGACCCAGAAGCAACCTGCTCTTCTTTCTCCCGACTGACTCAGTTCATATTGTTGGAAAAAGCAAAAGTAAAGTGAATCCACCATACTTTAATTTTGTTTTGCACAGTAATATAGAGCTAAGTGATATTGAGGGAAATGTATGTTGCATTAACCAATTTCATGTTATACTTATTAATGCTCTAGCTGGACACAATATTGCTTGTTTTTCAGTAGAACTAATGAAAGAAAATGAAATTACATCATTAGAAAAATATGTTTGGTTTAAGTGCATCATATGGAAAATGGGAGAAAAATAGTTATCTACCCTTTGGCCCAAATTAATCAAGCATAGTAATAGATTCCAGAAAATCTACATTTTTGTTTAAGTGTATTAACTAGAGAGGCCAGCTGAGATTAGTAGAGGCAAGTCATCCCTGGACACTGTCACATTTACAGCACTGCCTTTGAGAATAACGTGCTGGCGCATATTTCTGTGCTGTTGACTATGGGTTCCGCTCACTCTCCAGCTGGGAACATCTACTCAATTTTTTATTGGTAATCGGTGTTTTCATGCTTCCACTTCCTCTGTTTACCTGAGTGTTTGCATGAAGTCTACTAATTTCTGGATGGATGATAGATTGTGCTCAGACATTTTGGTGAATCAGTCATGTTCCTTGGTTAAAAAAAAAAAAAAAGAAAAGAAAAAAAAGACAAAGAAAAGCATGGATTTGAGGAAATAGCCAGGGGTATTGTGAAATTCACCTTCCTTAGCAACAGCTACAGAAAACCAATGCCTAAAGAACTTTTCTCCCATATATATATACACACATAGTCTCCCACATACGGATATGGGGACTGAAAATATGATGGGGAATGCTGACTATTTTTACAGTACTTAAAGCTTACTAAAACGCTTCGTAATTCACTTGCTTGCTGGAGATGCTCTGATGCAGATTATGTTTTAACAGATAGTGATTTGCCAATAAACACTTGTCAAACAGTTGGGAGGCAGAGATGTGAAACAATCCCTTGCATTCACCACATTTTAAGGATTTTTTTTTTTTTTTTAGAGGGAAGCTCAGCAAAATTGTAATTTCTTTAATAAATAATTAACAGTGTTTTATTTCAATAAATAAATTAGTGTTTATGTAGTAAAGAATACAAATGTTTTGTGTATACATTCTGACCTACTTCTCCAGTCCTTCTTGGCTGTTTCCCAAAGAATTATTTTTAAAAATTGATGATGAACATCAAAATATTTCTGTTTATAACATCATATCAATAGCAGTTAAATCTATAAAATAATTCAATCATTTATCCTTCTTATCTTGGGAATGTTTAATTAAGCTTGATATTTGCTTTAAATTAGCACTGTCAAATGTACATTAGTATAAAATCTCCCAAATCATGAAAGATTTATAATTTGAAATGTATTTGGATTATTCTCTAGTTAATCAGCTAGATAAAAATTAGTGGTACTGTAACTAGAACAATTAATTGGATTTAAAAATTAAAAAATAACCAACTCATGCTACTTCATATACTGCTTCACTTTGGAAACACAAATAATATCTTAACTACATCACAGGAATTTTGTGATATCTGCACTGAATCATAAATCCTTTATTTAATCTTTAACAGGCAAAATTTGTATTTTTTTCTAGGGAATTTTTGAACAAGAAAGGGAGGAATACTTTTTTTTGGCAATGACTCTAAAAATATTTATGTTCAACAGTTCAGTAAAACACACATCACAGCTGAAACTTTAAATACAAATATTTCCATATTTAATTTAAGAGGTTCCTTTATTCATCATTGTTGTAGAGGTTTTTAGGAGGTGAACACCACGGACAGAATATAGTAACTTTGCTCTGTACATTATTTTAGTTAGAAACCCTTATGTGCTTAGCATCATTAATGATCAAAATGAGCTTGTAAGTAAAGCACCAGTGGGCAGACTGCTGTACATCCCTGGGAAATTACTTTACTAATGTCTTGCAGAGAATGTCTGATGATCAGAATAGCCAATTTCTGTGAGGGCTGGGCTGGACTGGTAGGAAAATGGCAGCATGGGAAGCTTCTAAGGTAGAACTATCCATCTATGAGCTGTTCAGAAGAATGAGTTGTGAAGTAAGGAGCTTGGTGTCTGGCAGACTCAAGCGGGCAAGGGAGGTTTAGAAGGGAGGCACATGGCTGTTCTTCCTTGGGAGAGACCAAAGGAGCTGGAAGGTACAGGCCTAGGCCAGGAGAGGCATAAAAATATTCTCTGCACTTTATACTGAAGGGATGACAGAATTTATAGATTATGGAGGGTTAGGGAATGATAATGGAGTGACGTACTAAGACAGGAGACAGTACATAGTCTTACATTGGTAGCCTGATACTTCACAGAATCACAAACTAAGATGAGTTGGAATAGACCCACAAGGATCCTTGAGTCCAACTCCTGGCCCTGAACAACACCATCCCCAAGAGTTACACCATGTGCCGGATAGTATTATCCAAATGCTTCTTGAGCTCTACCAGGCTGGTGCTGTGACCACCTCCTTGGGGAGCCTGTTCCAGTGCTCAAATGTCCTGTGGGTGAAGAACCTTTTTCTAATATCCAGCCTAAATATCCCCTGACATAACTTCAGGCCATTCCCTTGGGACTTGTCACTGGTCAACACAGAGAAGAGATCAGTGCCNCCATTTTGTGCAAGATCACAGTGTCTCTCATGCCTGTGTGTTGCAGGGTGGTGAATATACCTCTGCCTGTCTAACAATGCAGTTTTTTAAAGGAAATCATGGTGGGAGCTGCCATGTGGGTGAGTAAGACTTCAGCCTTGGTAAGAGTTTCAGGAGACCACTGTGACAGAAATAATGACTGATGTGCCACATATTTTGAGTACTCCAAAATGGCAGCTGTTTATTGCTACTATGAGCAAGTATTAATTTATTATCCTTGCACTCCTCTTAACCCCCCAATATATTTTCTTGTAGTCCAAAACGTTAAACTGAAAAAAAAAATAGGTCTTATTCACAGCAGAATGTGCTTTACTCATTCTAGCAAGCTAGCTATATATGCTTTGTGCTTTTAAATTATTTAGACTTTCCAGATAAGTCAGAATCTGTTTTAGCTGAGCCTTGTCTTGTACACTATTTTTTCATCTCACAGTCCTGCCATTAGTCATCACAAGCTACCATACAGGCTAATACAGACCTTTGTTCACCTTCTAGCATTGGAAATGCTGCCTTGGGTCTACTAGAGCACTGGAAATTCTTTAGAGATCTTTTCCAGTCCTCCAAGGCTGTTCACAAAATTTTCAGGAGATCTAGGAAATTAAGAAAAGAGCATATGAGATAGATGGAATTTCCTGTAAACGTTACATATACTAGGCATGCTCTCTGCAAGCAGATCTAGGTTTCTTCATGTGAAAATGACTATGGATTTTCATTTGTGAAAATATATTAAATATTCACAATGCAAAATAAAATGGATTTTTCTGGACCCCAAAATGAAATAAACACCTATAATAATAATGGCCTCCTACTACTCAGATACTAGAATTATGAATCTGGCTGTCCTGAAGAAGCAAATAGAAGGCTGAGTTGTTGCAACGGATACCACCTTAGAGCCACAGCAAACTTCAGTAAGGCAAGCATTTGATCAGGGTCCCTTTGCACTGCCTCAGTAGTGAACAGGAGCTATAAAGCTGTCCTAAGTAGGCAAGGGAGCATTTTGGATCAGACAGTCTGGCCTGGCAGTGGGAGGTATATTGCTATGCTGCTCTCTTCTAGTTGGTGAAATGGATCCTCAGTTCACTCGTGAAGTCTTGAATACTGAGGGTGCAACTCAGGTCATCTTTTTCCTCCTTGAGAAGTTGAATTATGTCTTCTGCATTTACAGTTAATGCCAATGCCTTTTCCTGACTCTGTAATCTCATATATTATCAATAGTTTCTGGACAGATAAAAGATGCCCTGCTAGGTGCCATGTCCACAACTACAGCCCAGCACACATACCTCTGCCCTCCCTGTGATCCAAGTGCAGTCCTAGCTCAGCCTTTGGAGTCAGCTGGCTTGCATAAGTCTATCAGATGCGGTTGTGAATTGCAGTAAGAGCTGAAGTTGTCTCTAAGCAGCATAAATCCCTGGAAAATTCCAGGGGACACAAAATAATTTTGTGTTTAAGGGCTGCAGCTACAAAATGGAAAGCAGGAAATGCCAGCCTGAAGTATGAATGTCCTGCCTTGAAAGTATTGTGGTGTTGGACATGATGCCTGCTGAAGGCACACACTTCCAAGGAGCAAGGGAAGGCAGAATAGAAGGGACAGTGTTTGGTCTGAGCAATCTGGTCTGCTCAAAAGATGAAATCATGCTCGCAGCAGGAAGATGCCTTGAAAGCATTTATAAGATACCTCTGGAAGGTGCTTTATTATTTTTGTGAAAAACTAGTTTATACTTGGATCTGCATGAGATTTCAAGATCAATTAAACAGGAAAAGCCTAGTGCTCCCACTCTAGGTGAGGGCTGCCACATCCTCAGATGTGCTTCTCCTGTCCTTCGTTTTCCTGAGTACAAATGACTGCCACGTGCAGACAGGCTGCCCTTCAACCCCTCCCGTTTTGGAGGGCCCCTGCAAGCCTCCCTGTCCCTCCCCAGAGCTCAGCAGCATGTCGCATGCAGGAACTTTGCTGGGCATCTCAGGGTGGCTGACCTCGTGGGTTGCACTGGGGAGACACAATGTAAAGTGAGGAGAGCTCTGGCTCCCTTATAATTCATGGAATGTGCAAATATCCATATATATCCTTTACTGCTGGAAAAGAAAAGAAAAATCTCAGAGTATCCAGCTGGTCAAGTGCTGTCTGGGGTCTGCTAGTAAGCTGTACTTTTCATGGAAGTGAGTTCTCATGCATTTCATCAATTTAACAGTAAAAAATGCTGAAGTTGGTTTGGGGTTTTTGTTTGGGCTTGAGTAGGCCTCAGCCCCAGCCTTCCTCTTCTTTTTCCTTGTTTGACTTCCTAAAAATGCAATTAATTTTTTTCAAAGGAAAGGTAGTGGTCTATGTTTCTGAAATGAATGTCAAGATATAACAGGTCAGTTCTCTTCTGTTGTGTATTTTCTCTGTGGTATGGCAACCCCTGCACCACGACTGCTTCCCAGCACTGCTGCTCCCCATAATTTTCTTATTCCTGGCCATCTCTTATTAAAAAATTTAATCTTAGTAGGCCCCAAAAAATGAAAACACTCCAGTTGTTTGGTTTTATTCATGTTACTGCACAAGAGAGGACTGAACATCCACAGCAAGAGGCTGCAAGTACTAGTGCTCAGAAAATACCACAAGGCAGAAATACCCACCTATGTCACAGACATTGGTTCTCTGTCCTCATCGAAGTAGCTTGGGCCACAGACCAGGAAACGGCACACATTCTCTCTCTTCGCAGTGGTATTAAGGTCAGAAAATAAAATATGAGCTTGAAAATTAACCTTTGGAAAGAGGGACTGAGAAGTGACTTATCATCTCCACAATCTGAGTACCAGACCTGCCATTCTCTGCTGGTGGAAGGACCTTGTGGACCAGGGGGTTTCTACCACTGTGCTATATTTGAGACACAGTGCAAAGTTCTCAGCTTTAAGCAAGAAGTTATTAATGCTGTGATATTTGTGCTGCAGCCATCGATCAGCCGTGGTGTGATTTCCTTAGTGATTTCCCAGTCAAGCAATCCCGAGATAATGTAAGAAAACATGACATAGTTGTGCTGCTTTTTACTGCTTATGTGACATGATTGTTTTATTCAAGGATAAGATCAACACCAAAACATACCCACAGTTCTTTCCAAGTTTTGAAGATAAATGCATTTTTGGTCTGGGTTTTTTTTTTTTTTATTTCAACAGTCAAAAAGGTAGGTTTTGTTCCCTATATGCTGTATATGTTGTCTCTCTGTCAGACCAGCACGTATATGTTAGACCTGTAGGTTTGGATGTCAATTCATATTTTAAGTCTCACTAAAATTCAGGGTCTCTGGGCACAACTGAGTTTGGGTTTTTCTGGTGGCCAAGCCTGTTTCTTTTTTTAGAGGTAAGGCAGCTGAAAATATATATACACAGTTAGAGTTCCCATTTTGAATCTTGGCTTTCTTTCCAGTCACTATGATGGTGGCATTTTCATATTGGATTCTGCTTCTGTTGTAATAATTCACAGCCTGGACAACCTAAGTCATCCACCAGTTATCTTTATTTATTTTGTATTTTGTGCTTGTTTAATTGGACCTCTTTGCATTTGAAGGAGAAAGAAAGTTAGATTTTGAACACCAGCCAGGCTTTACCTTTGTTATCTACCTTCACATTTGGTCTGGCACTTTTGGCTTTCATCATGGGAAGACATGTAATGTAGGTACAGATATATGTGAAAAAAAGAATCAAGAAGTGTATTTCAGTGGTAACCTGTAGACTGAAAATATGTTTGGGAAGTTATGTCCAAGGTGGTGAACATTTACCTGGAATGTCTGTAGCAGTGGGAAGAGCTGCAGGGTGCCTGGGAACAGACCAGACAGCCTGCAGAAGCTGTTGATACTCACATACCCTGGAAGAGCAAATGGGATGAGGAACACGAGCCAAACACCTGCAGGGCAGATATCCCTGACACAATTGTTCAGCAAACTCATAAATCAAACTTATCTCAGAGCTCCTACAAAGCGTGCTCATACAAAGTTCATACAAAGCATGCCCAGTTCACAGTTTTCAAAATAAATTATTTCAGCTGTTTAATTTGGGGGTTTGTTATTTTTAATTAAGCAAAGATTTTCATCTGAGGAGCATGCACTGTCAAAGGTAAGCCAAATTTTACATAGGTAGTTCCAGAGGAGATTGAATATTTTCCATTTTATAAAATTACAGTGCTAAAAATATTTATTCCTTAATACACTGTTGCCCATAAAGTAACAAACACATCTATGGTATTTCAGAGTTTATTGGTCTGGGTAGACTTGGATAAAAGGCCATATGTTTCTAGTTGGGTCTCTTCAGACCAATAAATGTAATGTTGCTTTGCTAATTCAGAGCAGCGAGATTCAACTGCATAACCATTTCAGTTTACTACAGAAGTTTTTCTACAGAAGCTTTTGCTATAGAAACACACTTTTATCCATTGGGTACTTGCTTTGTTTCCATAATGCTAATAATGTCTTCCTTCTTTCTGGGAGTGTTTAAAGATGATTATTACAGCTGGCTGGCACAGCCTCTGAATGCCAAAGCCTTCTCAGCCCTCTTAAAAAAATCTGTATTGGGTATTATTCATTTAGTTTTTAATTATTAGCATTTATATCTGTTTTTACATCTTTTGCATATCATTCAGCTGTTCAAAGGGAGTATTCCCATGCTGCCAGTCTGAAGTGCTTCTGTTTGAAGGCACCAGCAGCCCGGGGAATCCTCTCATATGCGGTCCGTGGCCAATCCAAAGAGCTGCCAATTGGGTTCTGCCAGTGCACATTACACTGATACCATTTTGGAGACACTTTATCTGTGATCTTAAAATAACGAGCTCAGAAAGATTATTTCAGTGTCTTTCTAACATATTATGCTTGCTTTGGTCTCTCAGATAATTCTTTTACTCGTGTATGCTGTTTTGTTCCATTACATATTTACCCTTTATAGCCTGATACTCTATTTTCCAAGTAGCCTGCAGGCTGATTGCTATGGCTTGAAACTTCCTCCAGAGGTTGCTAGAGAGATAAAGTGCAAATACCAGCATTAGCTGAATAACATAAAAATTGTGTTAGATGACATCAAGAACACTTTTCAAATAAATTACTCAGCATTTCCACTACTCCCTCCCACAGTTTCTTTGTACTCAGAGAAAATTAATTTTATCTGTGGCTTAAATGGGATGTAAACAAAGTTTTTGTGACTTTCTCCCTTGGTTTCTCACTTGACTCCCTTGGGTCAAAATTAGGTTCCATTCTTTAAAACTGACCTTTTGATATATACCTATACATTTTTAAATCTACAAGGATAATCTCTCTGTGAAGTCTTTATTTCCCCTGTTCTAGCTTATGCTAGTGTCAATTGTCCTCGTTTTCATCTCATTTTCTATAGACTCTGCTCACACTGTGCTTGTATTACATGTATGTGAGATCCAAGAACTATAAAACCTACTGAACTGATTATCTGCAAATGCTTACCACCTTCATCAAAATGCTTAAGACAATACTGGTAATTTCTCTAGTGCAGAAACAGCTGCAGTTGCAGAAATTTATTTTGTATTAGACACCAGAGAATCAACAGTTAAGTTGTGGGAAAGAAGGAAAGAACTTTTTCTAAAAATTAGGAACTAAAAAACTGACATTTGTACCATATTACAAATCAAACAATCCTATCTTCATCTATGTTTCTCTGTCCTGTGAAGTCTTTATTTTCTATTGGAGATCATATCTTGACTTACATTCTTGCTATGATTAGGTCATTGAGCTATTTTCCCCCGTATGGATTATTTGATATCTAGCCTTGGCTTACACTGCAGCCTTAACATAATTAAGTAAAAAATGTCAACCAACACAATTTCTTTTGAAAGCAGTCTGTCTTAGTTGCATGGTTCACACAACTCCTTACTCCTTCTATTTGGTTTCCAGTTTCCTCTAATCCTTGAATCCTCTAGTTTGTGCTTATATCACATTACCGTGTGCAAAATACAAGGCCCTTTCTGTATGACCGATATTTTGTTCTGGACATTTCATTTAACTTGAAAAGTTGAATAGCTTGTCTGATGTTTAACACAGAGTAAGTTTCTGCATGCATGTTATTTCAGAGGAGTTAGAGAACCACAAATGTTCACACCTGTAGACCAAATACCTATGTGAACAGAACCCTCTTCATAACGAAATATATTCAAAACTTAAGTTTAAAGGGATTTTGTTGGGTTTTTTTTAATGTCTTTGTCTTATCTGGTTGAAAATATTTGATCAGCTACAATTAGTGACTGAACTTGCAGAAAAGCATACTGCCTGTGTTTTGCTTCTTGGTTTCTTACAGCTTTTTTACCTAATGACAGAGTGTTCTGTGGGATAGAATAGTCCTCTGTGATTTCAGAAATTTTTTTGTGGGTGTTACTGCCTGCTGCAATTACTGTGCCTGCATAATGAACTGCAAAAGCCCTGCTGTGTGGGTGTGGCATAGGTCAGCAGAATTAGATTTTCTCTTGATGAGGTTCCACCAGTTTCCTGAAAATATGTTGAACTCACTTCAAATAGTAAAGCTCTGTCAACTGTGGGGTTCCATTTTTAGGATTTTGTTCCCAAAGCACACTTGTAGCCGTAGCATATTCATGCAGCCTTGCTCTTTTTATTTGCTGTCATTTAAGTGTATCTATTCATAAAACTAAACCCAGCTGAAGTAAACATCAGCCACGGCCAATCTTTGGTGCATTCATTTGTACTAACAAAGGAAACATCATTAGAAATGCTTTAAAGATCAAAACTTAATGTCTTTGCATTATCTCTGGTGGCTTCATGTTGCTCAGAAAGCCCACTGGACTGTTGTGTGGACATGATCCACTTACTGATTTACAGTGAAAGATGATTGAGTATCTGGCATGTGATAATGAAATGGAGTAGAATTCCATTCTTTCTTTCTTGAGCCACTAAGGGCTATATTTGTCTTCACAACAGGTAGCTCTTCTGCTTTTTTTTTTATGTTTTCGGAGATAATTTTTCGAAAGAAAGATCCTATTCAGAAGCTAATTTCATTATTTTCATTATTACTTTTTTCACCCTATGACATTTCAATATCAATTTGCAGTGTTTTGTGTTTTGTAACACAAGACACAGTGACACCGTGTAGCATCTTTCAGAAGAGACAAATTGAAAGTTGTGTTAAGTACTAATTTGTAAAAAATTACTTGAAATGCTGTTTTAACAATTTTGGGTACATACTGTTGCTTTTACCTGTCTGCTTTCAGAGACTAATGCTAAAGAGGGAATAAATGTTGAAGACTTTCTTGAATTCTTTAGCAGTCATGCCAAATCAGGTTATGTAGGAAAAAAAAAACCCCACATTTATCATGCCATATGTTATCTCTGGTACATACACACATGTAGACATAGTAGAATAGAAAGAGTACTTCAAGTCCATACGGAAATTAATGGAATAAATGCTACCTGCAGAAGCATATGGTACTTCCCAATTTCCACTCTGATATGTCTAATTCCATTGTGGACACTGATAGAGAGAAGATGAGGAAAGACAAACATACATACAGGATATGAAGAATACTGGTAAGTTGAAGCTTAAGAAACTATTTGAGTTTAGGATACTCTAACATGAAAAAGTAAGAGATGTGATGCAAAGCTGGTATAAGGGTGAAAGCCAACAACATGTGGAAAGGAAAAAATATCTCTAGGAGGAACTGGTTCAGAAACATCATTTACTGTGCCTGGTTAACTTACTAGTGCTTTGAAAATCTGAAACGTGATGCACACCATCAAATAGGGGATTTCTTAAACTACAGTTGTATGCTAATTATTCACTTTAGGCAGTGGTTTGTCTGAAGCAGTAAATGATCCCAGACTGGTCTCAGCAAGAAAAAAAATCTTACCACTGAAATGTTGGGGACTGTTAGTCACCAGTGCAGGAATTGCCACTTTTCTAAATCTTGAACAGAAATGAGTTCAATAAAATGAGATATAATGACAGATTTATAAAAGCAACCTTCCTTTACATAATGGATTTTATATTCTAATGTTTCTTTACCATAATCCTTTAAAATTATGCAAAAAATTTATTATTTAAGTGATAGTAAGGAATTCATTAAAAGATTAATAGTTGTAGTTTACCAATTCACTTACCAGGTCACTTAATTATTTAGTTCATTAATTCTGCAAATGTCAGGCTTACCATGAACTCTAGTGATTTGCATAAGTAAGGCTATAGTTCTGTGAGCAATTGTCATCTAACAACTTTGAACAAGAATTTGGCATTATTTTTACTCACATATAATATTGAAATGGGGAAACCAATCTAACTAATTGATTTATCAAGAAGATACCCTCCAAATTAGACTATAGGAGTGGAACCTTTTTTAGGAGCCACATTTGCCATGAAACAAAAGTCAGTCATTTAAGGAAATCTGAAGCCTTCTAAAGCTTTATTTATTTATTTTAAATTTTATTTGTTGGAATATTGAGAGTATGGTTCATTGTAATTATCAAAAGGATTCTAGTTTCGAGGTGACAAAATATTTACACTATGCTAATGTGACCCAAACACTAGAACTTAGATGTATGGATTTGTATGTATACAGACACATGGATATGGGTGTAAACATATCTAGAGGTACAAAAGAAATGCTTCTGAGAACACTGGAAATAGTCTGAGTAGCCATTAGGTGTTATTTAATCTTTGGCAGTAGCCTTCAAAGCAAGACACTGTACATGATGGCACGATGAACCTTCTTTTAGCATAGGTGAAGTTTTCCATTCACTTGGTAAGCCTCAGTGGAGAACATCAATAGCAGGTCATTATGCACCATGTAAAATAATTTGAAGTCCTGTGATGCATACAGACTAAGTAAGGCCATCTTAAATAATTTTTATTGTGGAATGATTTCTTCCATTACAAGTTCTATGCACTGTAAAATAGCATGGGGCTGTAACAGTCACAAGCCAGTGTGTACCCATGTATCTTGCTGCAGTGAATGGTTAAATGTGAAAATGAATTCTTTCTGGCAGGCTGAACTCATGGCCCTCTGTATTAGTGGCATCTGCTATGGCATGTGATCAGCTTTGCTCTTAGTGGGTGTATGCCAAGCAAGTACAGGTTTCTAGGGGGTAATACATAATCTGTTCAGACCCACTTCTACAGCCCCCATGAGTGGATCTATTAAGTACAATTAGTGTTGTAATTAAGGGCCACAGTATTAAACACTTCAAGCATTATTTTTTTCTTTTTGACAACACAGAATCAATCTTGTGACAGCTTCCCTGCCATACAGTCTTAGATCTTGATAAACAAAGCACAAAGATTATAGTTAAAATTATGTTAAAGTCAGCAAAGCATGAGACACTTTACACGAAATACACTCATTCAAATCTGTGTAGTAAATAGGCATTAATCACAGGAAAGTAAATCAGTGGTATATATACACAAAGGAGGTATAAAAGTGTAAAAAATGCAAGTTTTAAAGACAAGAATCTTTGGATAGTTTCACCTAAGGCACCTACATGTATTGGATATTTCCTGATGGAATAAATTGCATCTTTTGCAGTGTCAGTAATTTTGGGAGCAGCAGTGTGAGTTTTTGTATGGTCATGAGAAACACTCTGTAGTTATAGTACAAAGAAATGTAGATTGGAATTTTTGTGAATTGATCAGCTACTGTGTGATTTCCTGGGATTGCCTATGTGTGTTTACAGATAGCGAGGTAGGGACTAGACTGTTCTCAGTGGCTTTGGAAGACAAATGGGCCATTAAACTCCTGTGTCCTTGAAAAAGTTTTACTATATTAAAATGGGGACTTTAAAGGAAAATAGCTGAAGAGAAAAAAAAATCAGTGTAATATCATTTAACGTGAATCAGCACAGAGTTGACAGTGAATAGGATCCAGAGCTTATAGATATTCAAGAATGTTTGGGGACAAACTGAAGTGATTCTCAAAAAATGGCAGATGTCGTATAATCTGCCCCTGCTTTTCTTCCAGCTAAAAGGTCAGGGTTTCATCTGTTTGGTGGAATGTAATAGTTACTCAAGTATTTTTATTAGCTCTGAAACTTTTTGGGGAGAAGAACACAAACCCAACCATACTGAAAAGCATTTAAAAGGGTTCAAACATGTTTACTTATAAAATACTGTAGCCAAAACAGTTTCAAATTTACTTCTGTATTTTAAAGTTTAATCAATACCTTTACTGCCTAATTGGGCACTCAGCCAACTAATCTTGGAAATCTGAAGGTCCAAGCCAACCTTAACTCATAATGTAACGAATCTGAGGACCTTGTAAAAATCGCCACAAAATCAGATACAGTATGGCAGTACTAATGGCCTTGTTTGTGCTTCTGGTGCTTCAGTTCTTCGTATATGTTGACCCTGTGTTATCAAGGAGGGTCTGTATGGAATGATATGAACAGTAAAGTATTTGGTAAATAGGACTGAGTTTGTTAATGTTTGATTTAAAATTAAACCAGCTGCCTTTTCTCAGTGTCTCAATCATCAGAGAATAGGCAGGTAGGAGGATGGACTGACAACAACCTCACCCATTAGATGAGAGGAAACAAGTTAGGCCAGATTTTTGCCTTACCCTACAAAACATACTGGCTGTTAATCCCCCAGTGAGTTTATTGATGAGTAAAGAGCAGTTAAGACTTTTTGATTTGTCATTTTTCTACATGCTTTGAGCAATTACTTTAATGCTGCAGAGAATGGCAGAATACAACACCAAATCCTCTGCAGCTCAATCTGGTTGTTGTGATGTCCTTTTGCTAATAAGTATCAATTTTCTGACTTTACAGAATTTAGACATGTAGAAATCCCCTAAATTTTCCTGACCCTAGGACATGTAAGAACAGCAGCCTTGTACTTAAATCTGTAATTGTGGTATATTGGTTCTAAGTACATCAAGGACAGAGGTGTTACTGCACATTCAAGACTAGTCCAGATGCAGCTGGTTTGAGTTGGAGGCTGCAGCTGAAAATGAAGTGTGGCTGGATGCAGTTTCTAATACCAGGCCAGAAGCCCAGCTGATGTTTATTACTGGCACGGCTCCACTGAAGTAGCTGTGGTGGCTTATGCTCCACAGCTTTCTTCATGCACTAACTTCTGTTGCTGGAATTTGCCTTTGTCTCTTTTCTGAACTAAGTAAGATAACCCTAGTTTCTTAAAAATGCACCATTAGCCTTCTAAATGGAAAGACTATTTGTACGTGTGACCTTATAATGTGAAAAACAAGGTGTTAAAACAAAAATGCTACTTCAGGGAAGCCAAACCTTCACACGGTCACTTTATATTGAATTATCAAGAGGTGTGCAAAAGACAGTAGTGCTCGGATTAAGTGTGCTGTAATTCGTAGGGTGTATTTTGAAATATGGTCTATTTTGAAGGCAGTAGACATAGACATATCATCAACTTTCTATTACTGAAAAATTTGAGGCCCTCCTAACAACTTTTAACAGCCAATGAGTATATATTCTTCACTACCTACTGGTCATTAGATTATTTTGGAAATATGCTTCCATCTAGTTCGGGAACACAGATAGGGTGCAAGTTCTGTCTTCATTATTATGGCCAGCATTAGGCATTTCTGAAGAACAACTACTCAGGCTTCCTGATTCTAATAAAGCTTTGAAGGGTGAAGATTTAATAATGCTTACAAATTATGTCGTACACAAATCTCAATGTGATAAATTAAAAATTAAGACCATTTATAGTTTTCTAAATGTATGCATGCTAACTGTTTACATTGTGTTGTATATTGTGTAAAATACATATCTCCTCAACACGTATTTCCAGTTGTTGGTATAAAAGTTTTAAATTTCTTTTACTATGAAAACTTAAACTTGAAGCAAAAATACTTGTTTTGCAGGAGTGGAAATATATCCAATTCTATTTGGAATGATAGAGCACTACAAAATAATTGTTGGATTAATATTCAGCCTGTGACTATACAGACTATTGCTCAGATAAAATGACAAAAACAAATATGAAAGTTCTATGAAAAGACATTCAAGGCTGTGAATGCCTAAATACAGGGGACATATTCTGTAGTATCTATTCCCCATCTTTCTATGGTTTAATCAAATACCACGTTAATAACTTTGATACCGTAAGACCTTTTACTAGCTTGCTCTGATGTTTTTCTGTCAAGGGCTAACTAATAGTTTTAGCTCTCCAAAGAACAACATAACAAAGATAAGGCAAATGCCAGGAAATGTATTCATTAAATAGTCAAGAGAATGCCAAGGACAAGCTCACTGTATAATGTGTTAGGAGAACATCAATATTTGAGAAAAGGAAGATGCTGCTTTGGTATAACATATTTGTGGAAACTGGAGTAAGCATGTTTTAAGCAAGGCTTCTCTTTAATTATTGTCTGAGTTTCACATAAAGTCTGCTTCATCAACTGGATAAATATTTGACTGCTGTTCAGTAAATTGCATTAGTTTACTTTAACTGTATGCTCAGCCTTATTCAGGCATCCTACATTAGGCAATGTAGTGTGTAATGCATCTCTGCAGGTGACCAGAGCTATTCTCTGTATGAGGTAAATTAAAACTCATATTTTAAAAATTAAACATTCTTGCACTTCATGATTTCAATATTTAATTATAACCTGTGTCAGGGCCTAATCTCTGACTGAGTCAGGCATGAAATTAATCAAAAACGAGGCACAAGCTTGCAGTTCCACTGCACTGTAAAAATAATTTTTTCAGCGTTTCTGTGATTCTTACAGAAATTTTATGAGAAAGATGCTGGTGAACATAGAGGTAGGGCAACAGTTAAAAGGTTAGTAAGTAGCCAAAATAATGATGATTTTTGTTAGTCGCCTTGGAAAAAACCTGGCAGAACACTTTAATCCTGGGGTGTGAGTGCACTGAGGATATTGTAACATCAGAGGGGTGATCAGACAAGAAAAGAAATCTTTGACTCTTTCTAAATCTGTTTCAGGGAGAAAACCCAACTATTTAAAAAAACCACAGCTTTGACATACAGGATAATACATATAATAGAGGAGTAGATTATTTTACAGGAAGCCAAGCATACTGCAGCTATAGAGAGTACAGATACACTTTGCAAAGTCCTTGTGCAAAATAATTTGCTGTAAATGCAATATTTGTAGTTATATTTTTTGACTGATGGAAAAAGATGGTGCAGAGCAGTGAGTTTCTTTTTCACTGTGCATAGTAACCTTATCTTTCCTTTAATCCAGTGAGTTCAGAGCCAAACTTTATAGCTGAGAAACAAAGGAAATGGTGAGGTACTGAAAAAGGTTGAAAACAATTCTTGAAGTTTCACAAAATTAAAGCTTTTTCTCCAAAGTAATAAGATTGTGCTTTGGTTTTACTTGAAAAGTAAAGGTTCAGTTTGTTTTGGTTTATTTTGATGGATCTGTGTACCTTTTGCAGCATCGACACTTCCAGAAACAAATCATCCATAAAAGCAGGAAGGGCAAATGTGGCCAACAACAGTGGAAAATTTTCCAAACAGGCTCCTAAAAACTGACTGAACTACTTTTGGCATAATATTATAAAGGATATAAATATGTAAACAGTAACTTTCTCCCATCCTGGCATAAAGCTGACTGGCTTCTGAAGGCAGTCAAGTAGCAGGACCCATAATTATTTTATTTAGCTCAGCTCTCTATTCTGCTCAGACACAGGCTGCCTTTGTGCTTTTAGGCTAATCATGTGTAACCTCCTTAGTTTTACCTGTTGTAAAACAGCTCACATTGCTAATGATTTCTCTGAGAATTAGGAGGGTGTCTGGTGTGTGAAAAATTTCTTATTTTTATTGCTGGTAGAAAGATTTGGAAGGCAGTAGCTGAGCGCAAACTTAACTGCAGGTTTGTTTATTTGAGAGAAGGAGCCATTCTAACAGGCACAGATATTGAAGTGCTGCATTTTAAAAGGAAAAATAAATTGCAGAGTTTATTCACAAGAGTCTGCCACCCAAGATGGCCAAGAAAAAGGCTAGTTCTTGGCGATAGTTTGAGAACCACCAACTTACATCCACTTTGTCCTTTTGTTAAGATTATCCCTTAGCACTTGAATCCCACTGGAATGGGTCACCAAGAGTATTTTACACCCACTAAACTGCCTTGGCTATTTGAAACTAGAAACCCAGCTGGCTCCACCAAGCCAAGCTGGTGTTCTCAGGGAAAGCCTCTTGCTCCCCAGACATATGCGGTACGACATAGCTGGTGTTGGTATCATGCTACTATCATTGCTTTAAATGCAGGTGGGATCACTGCTTTCATTCCCACAAAATGAAGTAAGTAGATGAAGACCAAATATTTCCATCCTGTATTTAAAAGCCAATTCAATGGTCCTTGGGAAGCCAAAAGGTGCGAGGGCTGGGATGACTTACCAGGTGGGAATTACCACACCTAACTGTCTGGTTGCCTGGCCTTAAATGAACCACACCACCTACACAGGATTTGCAGTCATTAACATACCTTCTGATGAATCTACCAATAATTTTAATGTCATGTACCCATCCTTTAAAAGTAATTTAATTTTATTATAACATTTCAAAAAAATATACAGAAATACCACATGAAAAACAAACTATGTGATCTAATGCACTGGTAAAATAAATTATTACAAAGTATATTTGTTTTTAATAATGTTAGACAGCTTCCATTACCTGACATGAATATTGCATATAGTTGTTGAGCTGAATCTGTTGAGAAACGTTTAGCAGACATGCTGAATATATATTTCCAATAGACTGGAGTATAGAAATTCAGAACAGTGTTTTCAGTTAAGAGCATTTTGGTCATGTTAATATACTTTTCTGACTTTCTCTGGGATTTTTTTGTGTTTTTTGAGATCTGGAGTTTCTGTTGTACTTTTGATTACAGGATAAAATCTGGTTTTATAGGTTTCTAATGTGTAGTGAGTACAAATTATTTCAATCAATTTGTCAGGATTATATTAGCCAATGAAACTTTTACTGTCTTGTGTTTTACTTAAGGCTCCCCACATTTTCCTTGGAGATGCCTCAGCTGTTAATCAAGCAGAGTTCACACAAACTCCTCAAAGTCAGAAACACACCTCTCATGCCTGCTGTTACTTTTTACATGCAGGGAGAAAACTTTGACCCAGGTTTCATCTCAGAGAAAAGATATTTCCCCAATATGTTGAATAAATATATCAGCTTAGAACAGGCCCAACTTTTAAGTTAACTCAAATAATTTACTCCTTTTTTTATAATGAACATTATCATTTGTCTTTAAATTTTTTAGAGTTGAAATGTTAAAAGTCATTGCAGTGAATGTTTGGTTGCATTTGGTGAGCCTTCCACAATTACATTTTTTAAAACTTATTCTAAGGGTTTTTTTCTGATTTTGAATTATATAAAGTATGCTGTATTCAAAATGATAGCTTCTTTGCTTATAAAGCCGTATTTATGACAACAGGGATATTGTAATACATGTTGTTAAGTAGTAGAGAAAGCTGAAAAAGTGTCCCCTCTTTTTCATGCAATTCAAAAGGGTTTTCTTAGCAAACTGAGGTTTTTTTGGTGTAACACACTATTTATGGGGAAACTTCCATAATTTCACAATATTTTCATTTCTAATAATGGCTTAAAACAATTATAGTTTTAGGAGTTCTATAGTTCTCACTGCTCTAGAGGTTTTCTAAATATTTTCATTATCTGATATAAAATGGCTTTCTGCTCAGCATACCATACAAATCTGACCATGAAGTTACTTGCTAGGGTAAGTGAAAGGTGTTGGTCTGTGCTTTTATTGCTCTAATTATGGAGTGATTGCTGCTAAACCCAACAGTACCTTATAACTTCATGAATAAATCATGGAATCAGTCACTGTATTTATAAAAATGTCTGATACTTCTTTCCAGTTTCCAGCATTTGAACATCTTTCAGTGACTGAAATATATATTTACTAAATGGTGAGCAATTGAAGTTATCAGGGGTGGCTTTTGTCATTCCCTGATTTAAGGAACTCTGAACGTCAAAGGTACTTCATCTATGTTTACACATACATACATACACACGTCTGTATTTTCATGCCTGTCTGACTTGGAAGTTTATGGGTTTTTTTCAAATGCAGAGGCAGCCTTGCACTGAACAGCAAAAATCTCACATTTGAAGCTGTGTGACAGAACTGTGCCTCCTACTTAACCCTCACCTTCCCGCACAGTCTTTTGGACCAGAGAAATTAAGCTTATATGCATGAGCAGTGCAGGGAGTTCCTTAGGCAGGCTGTTGGAGCAGCAAAGCAGTTCCACCACGGGGCAATGACAGCACTGCTGACTGCAACCCTGGTCCCACTGCATGCTGGCTCTGCTGTGGTCCCCAGCTCCATCCTGCTCCATTATGTCAGGGGACAGGAACTAGCAGGGACAGCAGTAGGGCTGTTGTGTGACAGAACTGCACTAAGTTCATGTTCCTCTTGCCTTGTTGAACCTGGCTCCATTTGAGGCTTTAAGGGGCAGTGAGATCTTGCTAATGTGTAAAGGTGGAATCAGAAGCATGGCATGTGTGCTGGGAAATCTTAGTTCCAGGCCCTGAATGCTTTATCAGGCTCCCTACGACACTTACATTGATATTGTCAGCTATTTCCTATTGCATGTCTGAGTTCATAATGAAAATGGCTACAGCCATTTTATCAGATGTCATACAAACATAGTGCTGCAATGTCCCAGAGACCCATGCACTTGGCCTAATCTGTTTTGTACTTTTTATCTAAAACTCTGTTACTCTTGTTGATGACTTTAATAATATTTTCCAGACAACTGTGGCCATGACAGACAATGTTTCAAAACAAACTGCTAGTGCTACCTCTTCCTAGAAGACAGGCCCTGAACATGCAGTGGTCCTGGGGGTCTCACTGAGCCTAGACTCACTAGTGAGTCCTGCACATGGTTGAAAAGATTCTGAAAGTGGTGTCATTTGTATTTCAATTCACCACAGTGAATCCTGTGGTCATTATCACAAAGTTATGACCAAGACTGTTTCTCACAGCCTTGATGCAGTGAGAGTCACCACTTAAGCTGTCTCTTGGACACCAAAGTATAAGAATGTTGCTCCTGATTCAGCTCCTTTACACAGCTGGGCCAAAACTTAAGTTAAGTGGTAGTTTAAAAAGCTGATTTTGTTTGATGCAAGCAAGTAAAAAATCTCATGACAGGGACTATGTCAACAGGTTTCTTGTAGTACAGAAGTTTCGAGTTGGTTAAAGTCTTTGCTATAATTTTGTGTGGTACATATTTGGCTGTAAATAGTCCAGTACTGTAAATAGGTTAGTTATTTAGATACTAAATGAAACTAATGCTAATACTAATGAATTTAGTATTAGTATTAGTATTACTACTAATTTAGATACTAAATGAAACTAATATTTAGATATTAATGAAAACTAATTAGATAAATTTGTTTTCATTTCAGTGCAATAAAAAGTAACTTTAGATTAATTACCTTGAAGGTAAAGGAAGTGTAAACATTTCCGTGCAAATTGGGTCAACCTGGGATTCATTTGAAAAGGATATAGGAACATTTATTTACTTGAATGTCAGAGGTTTCTAACTATACGAAATGTAGATTCAGTGCTTCTGACAGGCACAGACTGTTGGAGATCTTGTAACCAGTTTCTCTCTGTGTCTGACTTGCCAAATTCTTTATCTCCAATACTTAATGAATTGTTTTACTCCTCATGAAACACTTGCTCTGATCGCATTTTGAGCACTTTTATGTCTACTGTATTATTTTATTACATAGTTCAGGTGTCTGAAAGTAAATCTCCAGGGCACATATTTTAATATATGAAAATCTGGACATTATATATATATTTATATATATATAGAGAGAGAGAGAGAGAGAGAGAGTACTAGAATTAGATACACAGATAGGTAACTGAAACTTGGACTTTCACACCATGATATTTTTGAGCACTTCTGTCATGTTTTCAGTCCTTTTCAGACATTATTTTTCTGTCTTTGTAAGTAATGCAGGTAGAAATTCAGTGAAAAAGTCCACATTTGCCATCTTTCCATCCCCACACCACTGTAGAGGTATATGTGTACACTCTAATATTAAACCCAGTGACTGATTGGTTTTGGAAGCATTGACAGCATTCATCCTCCACCTGATGGTATCTTTTCAGTGACAGTTTCTGTGCTATAGGCATTTTTAAATAGTTCCTGATACATGAGAACAGAATGGACTCCAAATATAGACAGTTTAAAATGTATGAAGAGAGAGTTGCCTTCATATGTAACATTCACTTATCAAAACATCAGGAATTTATAAAAGACACTTCTCAAGTAACTGTAGTAGTATATATAGGTAAATGTATAATTTTCCATGTAAAAGAGGAGAAAAACCTTCTGTTAGTTTCAAGCTTATTCTCAGAGAACCGGAAGTCCACTTTCATTTACATAATTTCAATTACTTGTTAATGTTCTGTTAATATTTGGTGGGCAGAACCAGTCTGAGGGGCAAATACATTTTTCTCAGAGTTCGTATCATCACTGCCTCTCATCTCATATAAAACATCTATTGACAAAGCAAAAGGGAGACTTAGAAATCACGAATGATTTATATTTCATTCAACTTAAAAGAAAGAATCATTGCATGATTATATGAATCTTTGTTGTTAGTTTCTTCCTATGCTAGTGTCCATTCACATGATGTGGGCAGCCTTTTATTGCTTTTCAGCTGATGGCCACCTGTATCTGCA
This sequence comes from Aleadryas rufinucha, assembly GCA_013397815.1. Classification (NCBI taxonomy): domain Eukaryota; kingdom Metazoa; phylum Chordata; class Aves; order Passeriformes; genus Aleadryas; species Aleadryas rufinucha. The sequence continues at coordinate 471,713 of VZTH01005518.1, forward strand.
GTGTCAGATATTGGAGGTTATCTCAGTTGGTCAGAGCATGGTACTAATAATACCAAGGTTGTGGGTTTGATGGTTATGGGCCATTCACTTAAGAGTTGGACTTGGTTATCCTTGTGGATCCCTTCCAACTCAGAATATTCTGTGATTCTGTGAATAAATTTAGGGACTAAATGAGTCTGTCTCCAGTTCAGATTTAAAGGCATATTGGCAAGGTAATGCAGGTGAACTCTGTCTTGGGGTGACCATGTCATGTGTATCCTCTACCATCGCTCTATGCCCAAACATGAGTCCTGTGCCTTTAAACTGAGCCTNCCAGAGGCAAACGAGGAGTATGTCTTTCATATGAGGAAAAAAACCCCAGAAGATCTGATTTTCAGAGCTGCAATTGTGACATTATTTGTACACTTAGGCATAAGATTTCAGTCTTTCAGGGGATTTTTTTTCCCACATGGGAATACAGATCCATAATCAGGTTATCTTACCTGCCATGTGTCTGATTTATTCTTCTCTGAATGTGGATGTGATTGCATCAGGCCATTGGTACCCTCCAAACCCTCTCAACCTTTCTGATGCTACCAGATCTTTGGAATACTGGATGAAACAGGATTAATCTGGCCCAAGCAACATTTATGGTAGGAAAATCACCAAGACTAGAGAAACCCAGACATACAGTAGTCTTGCTAAGGTTATTGTTTTTCCTTCAGAATGTTTCTGGTCAGATACTCTAGAAAGAAAAAAACAAAATCTCAAAATTTATAATTCACGTTCATGTTAAATAGCAAAACTTAGAGAAATATACCTTCATGTGACTTAACATTAAAACTTCCATTACTCATAATTTCTGGGAGAGATGGCAGTCTACAAAACAAAGTTACTATGATGTGATGTGGTACTTCATTTTACATATTGAGAATGTTCAATGAATAGTTTCATAGAGAAGCACTTTTACATCTTTTTAGCTACGTCATCTTGCAATAAATCTTGGTTAATATTTCTGTGATGACTGCAGCAATCAAGTTTGAAAAAACAGTTGTGAAAGTTGCCTATAATTTATGTTTAGCTATCTTAATGCAGTGGCACTGCAACACATGGAAGGAATCAGGCTGAAGAATGTAGGTTGTCATGAAATAGTATTTAAGTGTGCAGCAGTCAATCATGTTTGCTTCAATTTATCTTACAGCTATTTGAAAATCTCTGAGTAACTTGCTTGTCATATGCAAGTGCTGTCTGTGGTAGAGAACAGAGACTCTGTGCTGCTTGGGGGCTGCTGGGGTGGGTGCTGCAGCTGAAGCCGGGGGGTGCTGCCGTGCCCCACATGCCTCTGCATGTGACTGCTGCCATTTCATGACCATAGCAGTGGCTGCGTCCTCTGCTAGAACACTGCTGGCAGTGTTTTATGCCTTTTATTTTTCTCTAACAAGTCAACAGACAGGTTTGCAATGTGGTCAAAAACTGGCTCTATGCAAAGGACATGTAAAGCAGATTTAGGCACTTTGTCAGTAGTCTCTAATGGGCTTCATTTATCAGCCAAACAGTAAACAAGTAATATGCTGTGGGCAACGTTTTGCTGTTGGCTTTGGGTTTAGCTTTTTAATATGTACTGGCATGAAGCACACTAGAAGACCTTACTGCTTGACAGACTGGGAATTACTATCTAATGATTATAACAGAGATTTCAGAAACAGGAACATCTGGTACTTCTTCCTACTATTTTCACTGGCTTTCTGTATGACCTTAAGTAGATAATTTTCCTCCTCTCTGTCTTAATTAACTCACCATCTATATTATAAAGACAGTAATTCCTGCCCATCTTGGCCTAAATATAAATTATTATCATACCATTTTTTTATGAATATACATTTAATAAGTAAGGGATATTTCAAAAATAAAATTATTTTAATGACTTTCTTTTGTTTTGTGCTATGTCAGATGCTCTCTTCAAACTTGAACATGGTTGATTGTCTCCTATATCTTAAATGATTCCTCTGACATAATCAAAAGGAGCTGTTTCAGTGATGACTAGAACCCCTTCATTTGTCTCTAATAGGACCATTTTTAAAATTGGAAAAGCTGTTAGTCCCTCTTCCATGCAATCAAACAACCTTTATATGCCATTTGGTATCACAAGTAGTAGTTTCTTTATGCTTAGAATGCGACCAGTATCGTTTAGTACAAGAAAGGAAGTTTTAGCCTTTTCTTCCATTTTCTCTGCTCCATTTTCACTGAAGGAATGGGTGGGATACACCCATGTTCTCACAGGTTCCATAATGCCTGAACTTGTTATCCTTTGTGTTTGCAAGTGATTAGGTAATTGCTTCTCTTCAAGTAAAATTGAACAGTGCACTCAGGTTTTCATAACACCATGATACAGCCTGGCAAATAAACTGCAGGATGCTTATTTTTCTTTTCTTATTTCAAAGTGATCAGATCATCAGAAACTCAGTTAGTAGACTTTGCAAGGGGGTTTAAGAACCCCTTATTTATCAGACTATTTCTTCAGGAAGGTAAAAGTTAACACCCATTTTTTTGCTTGGCTGTGGGTGGCCAGTTATGAAGACCTGCTCTGGGTGAAAGAAATATGGGGAGAGAGGCATCTGCCTACTTGAATCCACTTCATGCAGAAATATTTTGCACTATGGATCCTTGGCTCAGGTAGCTGTTTGTTAGCTGTGCCAGTACCTGTTTCAGCCGGTGAGCAGGGTGGGGTGTTGATGATCCTGAGTCCAGACACTTAGCACCTGTCTAAACACCAACAAAATTCTCTATCTTGAGTCCAAGACACAGGTTCAAACTTCATAACTGTTCTCAGACCTTGCAGGAATCAGACATTGTAAGAAAAAATATCTGGAAAGAGACACTGGCTTGGCATGAGTCTCAATATACAGGGCAAGACCTCCTTAAGATGCTGCAAGCTGTGTAATTTGAAACAGGAATCTGAAGCCAAGTCTTCCACATCTAATGTGTCTAATATTTTTACCATCAGGTACCTTGAAAAGGAGGCAGAGTTTCCTCAATATTTCCTGTTAAGGCTATTAAATATTGTGTTAAATAACTAAATGTGGACTAGGAGAAAGGTTAAAGGGATAGGAAGCAAGGACATTCTCTGGGGACATAGTAAACTTACACTCATGTACCTGTTCCAAAGAATGGTAATTATTCATATGAAATGCAGGTCACTTGGTGGAGAGACTAATTTTCACCTAATAATTTTTAGATAAGCATACTGAAAATGAGAAGACTGAACACAAGACAAATGCATTGCTGTTGTCACTTCAGACCCTGTGATATTTCATCTGCTCGTTTTGTAGGTAATTTCCTTTTGATTAAATGGCAAAAAATTAGTCTTTTAATATTACCCATTTGGGATGGAAATGATTTCTCCCCACCCCCTTTTTGAAACAACGTAGAATGCCATCCTGGTATTGCATAGAGGGGCAGCAGGAGCTGTGATCTGGTAAACTAATTTCATTCCTCTAATTTAGATTTAGTTGCAACCCTTTCTCATGGAACCGGCACTCCCAGTGAGTAATCAAGGAAAGATGGTTTACCTTTGAGTTTATACCAGTAAGGCTTAGGCTGAATAAATGCTAGGTGTGCAGAGTATCATCTAATTGTCTAGTTTTCCCTACAGGGGTCTATCCCTGTTAGGCAAACGCTGTGCCAGCCCAGCAATGGCTTGAACCTAACCTGGGTAATAAGTGCACATGAAATTTAGTAGCTCAGCAGAACCCAAAGCTTTTGACAATCAAATGGTTAACCCTTTCACAGATCTGTTTCTTGGGAATTGAATAAATGAGGGTATTGTAATGTAAAGAACATTTGTTGGCTGAAGGCCACCATGAGGGAGATTAGTGGGGGGTATTAAAGATGAAATTATAAAGTCTCAGTGAAAGAGATTCAGTTGAATTCAATGATAAATGACAGTGAAAGGAAGAGAGGGATATTTCTGAGATGAGCTGTATTTCCCTAAAGAAAAATACTTGTGAGATCAGATTTTTAAAGAAGGAGTATTCTTTTTTTATTATTGAAAAGGTTAGATTGTATCATTTTTGAGAGCTCTGTTCTACCAAATGTAATAAAAATTGACATGAAGTGTTTTAAGTTTGTTGATAATTCCATACTATTCTGACCCACTTTATCTGAATATCTTAAAATTCAATTTCACTTGTAGAAGGTATTCTCATATTATCCTGCTATATAGGCTACAAAAGGCTGGTAAATCCATAGATGTTCACGACCACTCATGCAGAAATGAAATATTTAACTACAAGGGTATCTTGTATTTCAGAAGTTATTTGCTGACACTTCATTCTCTGATCCTTGTAGTCCATACAAAATGATTTGCACATAGGAAATATAACTAAATGCTTTACGAATTGACTTTTTGAATATTTTCTCACTACTTCTAATAGATTTTATTAAGTGCTTTCTGCTCTAAAATGTTTCAAATGTTGTGGGATTTTTTATTATTTAAAAGCACATTGCATGTATTAATCTTCTTAAAGGATGCCTCATTTCCTCAACAAAAACAATTAGGAAAAGGGATGCACATTCTCATAAAAAGACATATGAAAGCTGACGTGTATTTATTACACTTATTAATTTTTGTTAAAAGAAAGATTGATTATAATGCTTTTTTTACCGGAGAAAATCCTTACCTATTTTACCTATGCCTAAACAAGTAGAAATCACTGATTTTTTGCCTAGTTTGAGTGGTTATGAATACAGAAATCTAACAATTCTTCCTTCTTTGACATTTAGAACAAATTACAGTGCACATTTCATCCAGTAAAAATGCAGTCTCATGTCATTCTAAATCACATTAAGAATCAGTTGAAGTTGGGGAGGTGGATGTTGAACTGTCAGATTTTAGAAAGAGTGGAAAAACTTGAGATCAGATTTTCAGCCTACAAATTCAGATGGAAGAATTTAATCAGCCACTTTCCGTGTGCTTCACTGACTATCGGAAGTTCTGTCTGTCACATACAGACGTGGATGTGAATGTCTGATATGTGTTTCCCAGCTCTACCTAATTGGATAACTACAGAACTGGTATCAGAATAGACAGTTAGGAGTCAGTACTGTACACTGGACAACAGCCACATTTGGAACAGAGAAGATATATTTTCAGTGTACCTTCTATGTCAATAAACCAGAAAAAATACTTAGCAGTGAGTCAGCCTTTACTCATTGGATTTTAGCATACGATTTCTATTTTAGAAAATAGGTTTCCATTGTTTGTTTGAAAGCATAACTCTTCAATTTCCATGTGTGTAGATAGCCTTTATTTTTATTTTGTTCTTCCTGGAATGGAAGGAGAATAGGATGACCCTTAGCAAATGCTAAGAAATGCCTATGAACCACCTCACTTCGAAGATTTTCATTCTTAGTCACTTGCCCTGGTAACCCATAGGGAGTCCCAAAACGTTAGTAGTCACTGTCATGGATGGAAATGTGAATATTACAAATTTTACCACTGTACAACACTTTCTGAGCCTGCCTCTTGGGCTATGCAAAGGCCATTACCCCATCCAACTCTGCAAACAGACTGTCCTTTATTATGTGTGTGATAGCATTAGCATCACAGACAGTGTTCATTTTCTTACCAATCCCCACTACAGGACATGAAGAAAAAAGCTTCATGATTGAGGCAGACGCTGTTCAGCAGGATTCCAGCATTGACAGAGCAGGTTGAATAGTAACATATGTTTCAAACATTATATTGTAAAATTCCTGTAACACATCTGGTCAGTGCTGTTGCTAGAAGCCATAGCCTGACTCTACTGGGCACACTGTTTTGCCTCAGTTCAGTTACTTACATTTAAATACAGCCTAGGCAGAATGCAAAAGCAGTGAGATTTTTGAATAATTTGCTGGAGGGCTTAAAATATCTTAGTAGAACAAGATGACTATCTAAAAAAAATAATTCTCCTGGGTGGCACATTCATGGCTTCATGACTAATTTGAGATGGCATAATTTTAGAGATACTATGACGAGACAGAGCTGCTGCATCCTAAGACTTCAGCCTACTGTCATGATGTGAAGGTATAAGGACTCCTGAAAGGACACAATACTTGTCATTTAAATTAAAAGTGCCAGGATGGTTGTCCATGTTGTTGAGTTTCTGAAATGACAACATCTCTGGTTTTGTTTCAGATGTTACCAAAATCCACACTTTAGTTATTTCAGCTATGGAGCATTTTGGAGTCTCTCTGGAATATACACTTTAAATCAAATTGGTAAATAAAGCAGGAGGTTAATTGGTTTCTGGTTTCTATTTGGTTTTGGGTAGAATTTAAACTTTTTGGTTATGCAACCCTAAACAGTTTGAAAATAAGTTACTTGTGAGGATATTATCCCTCTGTGAGATGCATTGCCAAAACTGCAGTTGGAAGGATGTGTAAAGTTTGTTCATATGAGCAGGGCCTCTGGTACTTGGTGTTCTCCAGAGCAGTTCTTCAAACTGATTTGTTGCCTCAGTCTGAAATAGTTCAAACAGACCAGTTTACAGGTAACACAGAAAAAACAGATCTTAGTTAGGTTCTGAGGAAGGTGAATGATGATGTGGAACAGCACTTTAAGGTATGGTAGAAAACTGGTAGGATTTTTTCCTTTTTTTTTGTTTTTTAAGTAGTATCACTTAGTGACTTCCTTATACCTGTTGTGGAAGAAGCATCTAAAGAATTTTTCTTTATTTTTTTTAAAGATCGAAATAAAAAAAACCCAAAAAGATAAAGAGATGTGTACGTTAGGTGAGGCCTTCAAGTTAATTTTTTAAAAAGTTAATTTATTAAGGGGGAAGGGAGTAAGGGGGTTGTAGGCCTTCTCCCCACATTTAGTGCTCTTAGATATTACATGTATGGTGTCAAGGCTTCTTTGCTGTGGCGTTCCAGCTACCTATCCACACACTCCTTGCTTGCTTCTTAAACCTATTCATGTTTTACTAGTTGCAAAACTAAATAAACAAAGAACAAGTCTTTTTAGAAATTTCCTGGAAATCCAAAGCAGTCCAGATTCTTGACTTTGATATCATTTGAGAGTAGGCTGTGTCTTATTAAACTTCTTACACTACAGAGTGTGTCTGAAATCTTGAAAATGAGGCCTTCCAAGCTGCAGCTATATTTATACTGCATGATAATAATAAATTAAAAATAATAGTAAGTAGCATTGAAATGTTACTTTTCTGGCAAAAAAGTCCTGGGTTCCTGTTGGATTATTATAATTGTTCTAGGAGCAAAACGGGTTGAATGTATTGTTTTACTGTCTTACAAACCACCAGGACACAGCAATGCCAGATGGTTGGGGTTTATAGCCAGCAATTTTTGCACATTGAAAATATTTATTGACACTCTAATCATGCTTATGAGAAGCCTGCATTTAGAAGTATCTCAGCCACCAATCACCTGCGAATAATGAATAATCCCTGAGAAGGAGAGCCAGAAAAAACAAGAGATTGTGTATACCTTGGAATTATGAACAGACTTCTAACTTGATGGAAATTCAAGTAGTGTCAAAAGTTGTGCAAAGGAAAGGTGTAGAAAGGCCATATATATAATAACACAGAAACACATCTATATTATATTATATTAATCTATCTTATATTATATTATATTAAGTTTAGCATGACAAGAAGTGTGAAGAAATTGAGTTGAAGTGTAGCTAAGTATGAACATAGTGTCTCATTGAAAATTTTCACCTCCTCCCTGGAAAAGTTCTTTAGGAAGTTTAAATAAGAAGAAAACAACACAAATACCATAGTACTTGAGTCACTGCAGATTTGAAGATGACATTTTCATGTCTTTTGAAAGTGTTAGAGGTCTTGAAATTGTAAGTAAGGAGATGAGTGCAGAGAAGTTAAGACAGCAGAATAAGGATAAGTACGTGGGATGTAAAAAATTAGGCAAAGACAGTTATTTTAAAAAAGCTTTTTGTGTACAACCTGTTTACACTCAAATAGAGAGATGTCATCAATCATTAAAACTGATTCATGTTTCCCAAAATAAGTGCCTGTTTTCTTCACTTGTAATTTTGCCAAGCTTGAAACATCTGTTCTAAAATTTCCTATACAGACTAAATTTTTGGAAAATTTCAATCCCAACAGATATGTTTCTTCCAAGAATAAGATTAGACTGAAAAATGTAATGATTTATCCAGGGCCACAATGGAAAATTTAAAAAGATGCACTTAGCCTGCACCTTAAATGTTGTAGCACAGTGGCTCAATCATAAGTTAGCTCTTCTTTGCAAATCAACATGATCTGTGTTTCATAATTCAATGTCATTTACTAAAAATCTGTGCCCCTTGGCAGGAGCACTTGCCAAAGAGTTTTGGGTTTTTTTGGTTTTTTTGTTTTGTTGTTTTTTTTTATAGTAACCCCATTTTAAACACATAGTCATGTGAAATTGCAAGAGCATAACTGAGTAACTGTGGTATCCCTTGGCTGCAATATTTTGCTGGTTTACAGGATGTGATAATGTGGAAGCTAGAAAGGAGGGAATTGATCTTGAAGATTTTTATCTTCATGTATTTCTCATTATAATTAATTACCATAATACAAATGCATTTTTAGTTGTACAGTGTTAGAAAATTAGCAAATGTGTCAGAATATGATGGAGCTGCAGAATGGAAGGTTTTATTTTTCTCAAAAGAATATTAGTTACATCAAGAGATTTCAGTCCACTTTTGAAAAGAGCCATCTAGAGTTCACTGTTAATGGAATTAGAGAGGAGCCTTATGTAAACCCCAAATTTAGCCGCCTCTATAAGAAGGAAGCCTGCATCGTGAGCCTGGCTTCCCACTTTGGGCCCATCCATAAAATTCAGAGGGGTTTAGTTCAACACACACTGTTTAAGATGCATCTAATTCAAATAGCCTTCTGTAGAGAATCTTCAGTGCATTCATCCTTCTACAAAGAGGTTTTCCATAAAAGCTCTCTCTTTCAAGCCAGATAGCTCCTGTACATGAATAACTTTCACCATAGGAACTCACTGGGGCAGCAAACCCTGATCTTAGTGTCTTTTCAGAAATAACAGTCTCTTGGAACAATATTCTCTAAGTCCCCTTCAGAAGCAATTAACTGCTTCCAGTACACCTGGAGCGTATTAAGCCTGGGAGAGGCCTTAAAGCTACAGTTCACATTTCACTTCAGTCTGGTAAGAAATCAAATAAAAGGGGGATATTAAGAAGTCAGCTAATGCTTATTCCATATTTCTGGCAAACAAAATATTCATAGAAGGTGCTTGCTTCCTTTGGCAAGAAAAACCCTATTTCCAGCTTAGGAAGCTTCAAATTGTATGAATATTTAATTTCCCTTCACTTTAACTAGAGAAAATGTATAGTAGAACATTTTAAAGGCTTTTCTCAGTTTCCAGCTGTGTGATCTATACATCAACATAAAGATCTATGGCATCTGCTAAGACTACCTGCTTTCAGAAATGACACCGGTGTAGATATGGTCACCAGCTTGTCACATATCAAGTTATTAAGTGATAATGATATTTGATGACATCCATTCATTAAAACCACCAAATCAATGACAGCTGCATCTCTCTAAATATTCTCCTTTTGGCTTTGAGTCTCTTATCACCACATGGATGATTTGGAGAAAAAAAATAATAAAATTATTTAGTAACCTCTGTAAAGTTCAGGTATATCCTCTGCTGAAGCTTATGTCCCTCAGACTATACCAATTCACAAAGGGTGACCATTACTGGATGTGAATTTCCCCTTCTCTGAGAAGGTGGAAAAAACCAAACAGAAGATTCGTTGGAGAATTGAAAAGCAATTAAAGAACATTGAGAGCTCTAGTTTTTTTTTAAAACTATGATAAGGTTTTTGAAAGGTTTGAAGTCCTGGCAGTCAAAGAGGACAAGAAATGTCAGGAGTGAGGACACCTGAGTATGTGGCAATGAGATGACAGTTTTCATATGCTGATCCTACCAATGATATCCTTGTCACATTTGATCATGCTCTAGGTAAGATCACCAGGATGTGGATGACATAAACCTGAAATAAACTTTCTGCTTTGGTAAAACTGCAGGAATCTGAGACAGCTAGTATCCATCTAATTGGGATCTGGCAGAAAGAATAAAATACTGATTCCCAATATTAAAGAGCCATGACTTGCACACAAGCACAATGCACTTCAGAATGAATGTGCCAATCCAATGTGGTTGGTTTTATTAGCTCACAGAGGGTATAGACAACAGATCAGCCTCTTCCTGGTGAATGGATGGAAACTGACCTGCATTTTATTCTTGTTCCATAGCTTGCCTTGCAACTGGCAAGGAGCATTTATACCTGTTTAAGCACTAGTACGTTTTTTTTGGTGGTTTAAAAGCTCCATGTGAGGTTCAAATGATATTCTGTGAAGCAAAAAATAATGATGACTGAGGAGTTAATGACACTGAAGGAACAAAACAAAATTGGGAGGAGCTGTTGACTCCCTCAAGGGCAGAGAGTTCCTGCAGAGACATCGTGACAAAATAGAAAGAAGGGCAATCACCGACCATATGAAGTTGAAGAAGGGAAAGTGCTGGATTTTGCACCTGGGATGGGGCAACCCTGGATGTACAGACAAAATGGGGAACAAGAGAATGGGGACAGCAGTGCCGCAGGGACCTGGGGTCCTGGTTGATGGCAAGTTGAACATGAGTCAGCAGTGCCCTGGCAGCCAGGAGGGCCACCCGTGTCCTGGGGGCATCAGGCACAGCATCGCCAGCTGGGCAAGGGAGGGGATTGTCCCACTCTGCTCTGCACTGGAGCGGCCTCACCTTGAGTCCTGGGGGCAGTTTTGGGTGCCACAATACAAAAAAGATATAAAGCAATTAGAGAGCATCCAAAGCAGGGCCACATGCATGGTGAAGGGTCAGGAGGGGAAGCCATATGAGGAGTAGCTGATGGCACTTGGTCTGTTCAGCCTGGAGAAGAGGAGAATGAGGGGAGACCTCATGGCAGTCTACAACTTCCTTGTGAGGGGAAGAGGAGGGGCAGGCACTGATCTCTTCTCTGTGTTGACCAGTGACAAGTCCCAAGGGAATGGCCTGAAGCTGTGTCAGGGAGGTTTAGGTTGAATATTAGGAAAAGGTTCTTCACCCAGAGGGTGGTTGGGCACTGGAACAGGCTCCCCAGGGAAATGGTCACAGCACCAGCCTGCCAGAGTTCAAGAAGCATTTGGACAATATTCTAGGGCACATGGTGTGATTTTTGGGGTGTACTGCACAGGGCCAGGAGATGGATTTGATTATCCTGATGGGTCCCTTTCAACTCAGCATATTGTATGATTCTATGACACAGATATATATAAAATTTGGGTAGATAAACTTTCATCTGGCATTCCCTAATAGGTAATCCTGTCTTAAACACTGGCTATTCAACTTTAATGTTCTTTGAACATATTTTAAATAGGCACAATATAAATGATATTTCCTTCAACTGGCACTTCTCCTGGGACATGCATGCCTTGGAGCATTTTTAATAACTTACAGACGTTATACGAATGAAATGGAAAACTGTCTATTGTTCTTCCACTGGACAAGGAACACTTTACCTTTATAAGCGTACCACAATATTTTGCAACTCATTCTCTTGAAAAAGCAGCTGCAGAAGGCTGAGAGCAGAAAGAAAGATTAAGGTGACCATGGCTTTTTTTTTTTTTTTTAATCTTAAGCAATCTGTCAGACTAGGCAAAAGCAAAGGGACATATCACAATATGCACATATGTGTCAACTAAATGAAAATATCAGCTTAGCTCCTCTTTATCAGTAACTCTTCCAAGGTTGGCAAGGGGTTGCTCTGTATGATTTCAGCACATTCAGGAGAAAACAGAGTCAGTTCAGAAACATGGGTGAGAGTGAGGACATGGGTGTCAAGGGTAAAACTGGGAGGTTACTCTCTGAACATGACTGGTAGCTTGAAGAGCAGCATCAGTCTTGTCTTTAAATGATTTCTGTTCTCATCCGTTTTTCTGGTGTTTCAGTAAGGTAAGTAGCTGAGCACTGCAATAATGAAAATGTCCTGGAAGTCCTGACTCTTCAACTCACATCTTCTCAATAGATACTGTGTCCTAAATTTAAAAAGGATTTCTTTTTTCAGTCGACAAGTAAACAAAAATGGATAAAAATTACATAGGTTTTTTTTGTTCCTGATATATTGGGTTGATAATTTTAGAGACCTACTGTAATACTTTAGAAGTTTATTGTTATAATGAAACAGGAATACAGCCAAATACTAAGAAATAGGATTAGAAAATAGAAGCTGTATAGGAAAAAGAATGGTATATGAACAGCACAAGAGAATTAAGAGAAACTAGAAGATAAATGTTTTAGAGGCCTGCAAATTCATTTTACTATGACTTTGCGAAAAAATTCTATTTTTGTAGAATTGTGTATTTTACAACTGAGACAGAAAGAGAGAGCCTACTGTAGCAGGTTTAGTTCAGTTTCCCGGCAAACGCACCAGATTTATAGTGGTTTCGGTTCGAAACCAGGCAGAAACACCAAATTTGTAGTGGTTTCAGTTCACCTCTTTATCTTTTGTGAGATAGGAGATCTGGAGGAATGCAAAACAGGCTCAAAACTTAAAGAAAATGAAAAGTTTATTAACAGAATTAAAAGAGAAAAGAAAATAATAAGAAAATCAAAGCAAAATCCCTCTTTCTACTCTCACACCCCCCTCCTCCTTTCCTCTTCCCCAAACCAGCACAAAGGATAACATCACATAATTCTTAGTCAGTATCCACAATTTTTAAGAATCTCTCCACTAGTTAAGGAGAAAGAGGTTTCCTTTGCAATCCGTGGTTTTCCAAAACCGTATCAGCCCCAGTCCGACAGCCCCCGCCCGGGATTAAAGCTGCCACCGGGAAAAAACAACTCTCTCCCATGGATAGAGGATCACATGGGCCACAA